>MU183853.1:10275-36868 GCA_016904865.1 Pissodes strobi | reverse complement strand
TAGCTGCATCTATGAGTACACGTACTTCAAAGCTAGCTAGGACTAATATCCGTAGAGTGGTGGAAAGTTGGTCATAGAGAAAGTTGTGATTCGTGAACGACGCTGGGTGGATGACGCAGGGGTCGCAAATTTCATAAACAGTGACTTAATTCGCCATGGCTCTGCGGATATTCTCCTGGCGGCAACATGGTCATGTGATGTGTTACGTTAATAACGTATCACAGGGCATGTCTATAGCATCATTAATTTAAAGCTCAAGTTTAGTTAATATTTCTATCTAAAATTAGTCAGTAAAAACAAAAATGCCACGATCCACTCGCAGTAATCAAACGATACCATCCGAAGAAGCAATGGAAAAAAACAACGTTTCTGTGTGTACTATTCCAGGTGAGAACCAATTCTATTTATTCAAAAATTGATACTCTCATTATTTTAATTTCACGAAACCCTATATTCTGGTGGCACATACATAAGGGCTCGATCCCATTTTCTCGACACAAAAGCAGGTAAAAATTCGGCTAAACTCAGGGAGGGCAGAAAATGGTTACAATCTCTTCGAATAAGGCAGGGCTCTAATTTTTGTGTTCTATAATCAATAAGTAAAGATTGCAAGTTTAACTACAATCAAAATTTCACGCAATAGGGAATCTCATTAACTCATAAAACCAACAGATTACTGATAAAAATGAAACAGATTATCTTTCTATTATTTCGAGGACTCGCAAATAGCCTAAAGTTGTAAATCTTCGCCAAGAGGACATCTGGCGATACTACCATTAGATGCAATAATTTGTGACGGTTATAATAGGGCTTTGTAGGAAAAGAATAGCACAGCTGGTTTAAAGCAAGTGTATAGTTAGAGGTATTTACTTAATTTAGAATTGATCAGGGATTTACCCTAAAATGTTTGCTGATTTATATCAAATTGATCGGGTTAAGGTGAGACAGAATCATATGTAAACTAAATAAAACTTACCAGACAAAAGAAAGAGCGCAGCACTTGGTAATACCGTATGTCTAAGCTAATCATATAATCATAGTATATTTATGCCAAGATCATAATCATAATTGCTTGGTGCGATAATAGTCGTAATAGAGATGGTACACAAAGGAAGGAGCGCAGCTCTTTGTAATACCGTTTATCTAAGCCAATCATCATAATCATAATTTATTTATGCCAAGATAATCATATAATAATAATAAGATATTTATGCCAAGTCAATCATAATAATAATAATAATATATTTATGCCAAGATCATCCTCATCATCATAGTTACTGGCACCACAAAATTTACAATATTTGACACAAGCCAAATAAAATTAATATAAAAAAAATGCAAGAATGAAAATAAATAGAATGCACTAAAATACACACTATTTTAGTATAAATTAAAAGAAACACTAAAAGCAGTACATTAGAAATATAATAACAGGTTTAAATCACAACCAAGTAAAATGGATTAAAATTAAATGATCAGCCTTAAAGGAATCGTACATTTTCATAATAATAATCTGTACACTTATAAATATGAGATACGCGTAATCACAGCATAATTTTAACTACTGATATAAAATGCAGGCACGAATTCGAATAGGAAAGGGTAGTAGTAGACGATAGTACATTTGCACGAATTCAGGCAATATTGTTACTTATTGTTGGCGTGTGTTGTTTTTTGTGTCTGGATACTATTTAAATTATTCCGATTGGCTTTTATAGCAAATGTACGATAACGATGCATCTCAGGTAAAATAAAAAAAAAGGAACAAAAAAACGAGAAAAATGAAAAAGATATATAAATTAAAAGGCTGGGCCCGTTGAGCTCCCCTTATAGCAGAAAAGAATGCCTGCATTTCCTGTGAGATATCAGTTATCGTCCGCGTACCGAAAACAAATCATATTTGTAGCAGTAGAGACTCCAGGATCTTCAAATATAAGGCTGGGCCCGTTGAGCTCCCCTTATCGCAGAAAGAATATTGGTCTGGTCCCGTTGCGACCCACCACACTGCCAGATCCTTTTAGAGCAAGTAGCTCGCATCTCGACCCGTTGTGTCGCATGCCAAAAAGATGAGTTATACCAGCTATAATCGCGTAACTTTACCAAACACGGGCGTTATTGAGCCCCCTGACATAGGATCAACAAAGTTAAACATCGCTAATGTTATTGTCTGTTTCCGCAAATGGGTAGTACGTGCATGGTTGGTAGTTAGATTAGTTGGGTTAGTTTGGGTTAGTCCCTGCATTTTCCTGTCCTATTTTTATTATTGAATCTGTAATATTACGGTTCCATTTCTTGCTGTGTTCTTGACTTATCATATATTTATATATTCATTTATTGTAACTGCTATATTTTATTTTTACACTGTCTTGTTTAAGGTTCTGCAATTCTATGTGATAGACCTATCGTCGGTTAATTATCTTCAGCTGATTTTACTAGGTTTTACTTTTTATTGTTTATTGTTTTGACATATCAGTGTTTAAAATAACAAGATCTTTCTGTCTCACCTTGTCCTAGTTAATCTTTATCTGGGGTAAACTTGTCCACTGTACTTTACGAATGTTGTAGTTACGTGTTCTCTCTTATATCGATAAAATCCACCTGCGAGTGAGATGATATATTTAATTACGTGGCAAATATATATGTTGTTTGGCATCCAGTGACTTTTATTCCTAGCATTAGGAAGGCAGTATATTTTCAGGGCGGATTTAAAGTATTAGCTTAGTAAGGCATAAAACTCAGCGCCGCCGCAGGAAAGTGGTCCTAGAAGGGTAGGTAATTATCAGTTTAATAGGAAAGGAGCGTGTATCAAACTCTATAACAACGACTACATACACAACGTAATTTTGGGTCCTAACCAACCATTTGCGCAAGCGCTATCAACAAATGGTATTAAATAATCTATGACGATCACAGCTACGCCTTTACTTTTGGCATACAAATGCATGCCCTGGGTATGGGTTGTTTCACTTCCAAATATCTATCCCCTGGTCGTGGAATTACATTGCCACTTTGAACGAACGATTTTCCGTAATAGAAAACTCAAAAAGTACCATATCTTAACTTTCAACTCCCAATGATTAAGCTCCTTTACGAAGATAGGAACTTTTCTTCATATTTTTAGCTCTAGAATCATGCTTCAAAATATTTTTATATTTCCGAATACCTTGTATAGCCAGCAGAACGCTTTTCGTACATAAATACCGGGATTGCCGGATTACTGGCTAAAATTGATTCAGGATACCATATATTGTTATTTGCAATGACATTAAATAATAAATCTTTATATTCTTTATTCAACATTAAGACAGACATAGAAAAACATTACCTACCTAGTTAAATACTTGTGTGTGAACTTACAAACACAAACGATACCAAATAACAGTTAACAAATGCAGAAAAAATAAATAAATAATAAAATAAAGATTACTTATTGCAGGGTTAAATGTAAAAATCATCAGAAAATTATAGGCAATCTGAAGATATGCACCCCTGATTCCACCATTTTCATAAAGCGTATTTTTTCCAAATCGAATTCATTAGATCGGTTTGACCAGTCTAACTGGGTGCATTATGTTTTCTAAATTTTCATTTAGGGTCTCTGATAAGGACTTCTCAGTCTTCTCACTTTGGCTTTGGGTTTGTTGGCCGACTGACAAAGGAATGTCATCATTCCCGAAGCTGTAAAGATTTGAAACTGGACAGAGATAACCCCTTTTGGAATATTTATAATGATATTGACAAGCTTAAATTAAGAAATCTGGATCTTACAAGGGAAATCTCTCAAAAAACAAAGGAGTTAAGTCTGAGAAATGATATCATTGAGACTTTGGAGGTTGACAAATCTGACTTGATTGCTTCATATGAGGAGAAGTTAAGCCAGAAAGATCATGAAATAGCAGCAATCCAATCCCAGATTATTAAATATCGAAGATACACCCAAGATATTGAAAGTGAGTTTTTGGAGGCAGATAGAGAGCTTGTAGCAAAGTTGAATGAGAGGAGATCTGTGTTCAAAAACCATTTTTGAACACGTCTTCAAATCTATCGATTTAATTTTTGTACAATCTAACTTTCCACGCCACTGTCCTCGCATTCCAAACAAATTAAAACCTTGGCGATACTACTAACGCCCTCTCTTGTTTACGACGTTTATCCACTGCGTCGGCAGGCTAGAAAGCTAAAAGTTAAGCGTCCTCAAACGGCCTCCGACCAATCATAGCGCTTCCCGCTTTATCCGGGCGGTATTACTAGCGCCATCTGTTGTAACCACCTTTACTCATTTGGAGCCGGCCGCGCATCCTAAACTCATCTGACCAATCATAGCGTTTTCCGCTATACCCCGGCGACCGAGTCGACCAATCACAGCGCATCCTACAGAATAGCCAGTTCACCCTAACTAAAATTCCCTAAAATTCACATCTTTAATATTCGAATTTCATGCAAACTAATCAGCAGATTTCAACCGGATTTGTATTAAAATTCATAATATTAATTTAGACAACCGGTCATGTTAAGTTTTTACACAATATCTCTGTATTTACATTATTGCCCTTTCAATGCCCTAAGCGGTGCATCTTCTCCCACCAGAAGGGGCGGTAACAACTTCTTCAAGTTGCTCTAGTTCCCACGTTCTAGAATTCAGTATAGAGTATAGAGTAAGAAGTAGTCTCTTTAACCTGGACCATGTAAGTCGCAAAAGGCGCACCCCCGTTTCTAGCCGGCTGGCGCTAGGCGCCATGCCGGCAAGTTTTCACGTTTTGATACCTCATCATCTCTAGTTTGTTACTCAAGTGATATAGTGATATCCTGGCATAATCATCGTCACATCAAGCCTGCAATAAGGTATTTATTGGCAAATTTAATGCCATTATTCTCCCGCCGAGCAATGGCGTCCCAATTGGTCTTATCCATGGGAGTTGTACAATCGAGCCCTGTCTCGAACCACACCACACTCAATAGAGCCTAGTCTCTAAATCTCAAATAAGTAAACGAACATGTTTACAATCACTTTCTCACAAAGCCTACAAAAAGGTATTTTTGGGCATCTCATTGCCAATTATGGAGACCGACTGATCTCTAGTACTATGCCTACAAAAAGGCATTTTTTCGGCATCTACTGCCATATGGAGACCCACTGATCTCTAGTACTAAACCTACAAAAAGGTATATTTCGGCTCTACTGCCATTTTGGAGACCCACTGATCTCTTAACTCTCAAAGGCTGTGCCATGCGCTGCGCAGTCCCCAATGGTACTTCCATTGGATTTTCAACATTCTATATTACCAGCATACCACTGGATTGCTATAATCTTTGCCTTATTCTAATATAAGGATTACTCTGCACTAGTCTGCATACCCACTTATGCCTTATTCTCACATAAGGATTAAACGGCACTAGTCTGCCAATTTACAGAAGTTATCACAATGTTACATCCCATACGCGGATTTCAACTTACCTATGCTACCTGCATAGCATACTTACTAATCATTCATGTGTGCACCAATAAGCCGCATTCACAAGGCATTCATGTCATGCCAATATGCACTAACTGCATACCAGTCAAACCACTACAATCCAGTCATTCATATTTGCAAGAATTTGAACTACATTGTACATAGAAGCTAGCAATAATAGGCCTAGCAAGTGTTTGTCAAAGTGACTTTCCCCCAGTGTTAGAAGATAACCTGAACATTGAACGTTTCTCGTCAATGGTGTTCATAGTGTACATATTAGCTTATAGGTGGACTCTAAGGTAATACTAATCCTGTTATTATCGCTTGTATATTGTATTTTAATTGTATCAGCTAACATAGTTGATAAGCAGCTGTTCCGCAGGAACTCTAACAGACATTTGACATTTAACTGTATATAGTTTCAAGGTTATGTTTATAACCATATTTTAGCATAATATTACAACTGTTTGCGCAATGCTTTAGTTTTTAAGAGTATTATTTATGTTATATTTTTCAAGGTCGAAATTTGCCTCGACTGATATTTTTCACATCGTAGCACTGATTACGTGCAATAATTCATTGTTTATATTTTGTATATTTATGAGCTTCTAGTTATTTTCAGGTAAAATAACTTATTAAAATATTCATATAATACTAAAGCTTTTTGTTTTATTTACAAAATGACTTTAGAACTAGCCCTATGGTGAATTTTAGTGCCTAAGAGCACATCTCTTTTTGTTCAGAAAATCGACCAAGATCGACTCTAAAACAATCTGAACTAGCATCACTTTCTGAGGAACGGATAAAACTGCTGTCTCGAATTTCTTCACTGGAGGAACTTCTGGCATCTAAAAACCATGAGTCTAAAAAGCTGCAGGGTAATCTGGATGATTTAAATTCAATAAGTGTGACATGGTAGCTACTATAAGGACTCTTGAAAATGATAATAAGTCTCATGCAGATGAAATTGGCAGATTGAGATTGCTTACTGAAAGCTTGGAACACAATTCAAATGACGACTGCTTAATGACTGACTCAGTATTAATTGATGACTCTCTTCCACTGAGTGAGCCTTCTCCTTTAAATCAGGTTTGTGTACCTTTGCAAGGGCAGGATCTTTCAAGTGGGGTAGCCCCTGGAAATCTTGCGTCTGAGGTGCAAGTTAGTTTGACAAAAAAGAAGATTTTAATCTATGGAGATTCCAGTGCTAGAGGCCATTCTTCTTACCTGGCTGGACTTTTGGGAAGTGAATATAATGTGCAGGGTAATATTACAAACAGAGAGATCCTTAGTGAGAACCTTTTTCCAGTTGTAAGTGACTTTTCTAATAATGATGTTATTATATTGTATTTAAATGTAGGTTTGAGCGTCCCAAATTATTATGAAATTCGTAAGCTTTTATCATTTGGAAAATTTACTAATTTAATAATCTGTTTAAAATGTAATTTTCAGTATTTTTCTAAAAGCTCTTACAATCAGCTTGCCAAATTTATCAATAATTTTGTGATTAGAAATCTTTCTGTAAGAAAAATTGAAAATTGTTTTGAAAAAATAAGATACGGGCATTCATTAAGATCAATGTGTGAATTGCTTAAATTTTATGTTATCTCCACTAATATTTTAAAAAATAAAATAATTCTGAAAAGTATCCCTTTGATAAATTTAAAAAATAGCCATTTTAATTCAAATGTTTTGTAAACGATGTTATAGGTATTGTTAATAACCATTTTCCGTTTTCTGAGAATAATAATACTGAAGATACCTGTCGGCATGGTTCCGACCCTGTTAACATATATTTTCTTGTCAGAAGAGCTCTAGGCGGAAAAACTTAAAAGAACCAATAAAAAATTGTCATAAAAATATACCATTCCTTTCAAATAAAAGCACTGAATTAGATATTGCTCTATCAAATGAAAATTGTTGTGATTTCGTTTTAGTGTCGGAGCACTGGCAGCAGGCTCAACAGTTGCAAGAAATTAGGTTAAGTAATTTTAGTTTATGTAATAGTTTTTGCAGAGATTCTTTTAAACATGGCGGTGTAGCCATTTATAAAGGTGCGTCCAGAGTCCAGACCTGTGACAAGACCGCGAACCTCGTCGAGTTTAGTCTGGACGGTAACCCGTAACCGGAACGCGCGACATCGCTGCGTTTACCGCGTGTCATCAGTCCGTTCCATAATCCATGTCCTGTCGGTCTTTTAGCGTCGCATCAAAGGGATGCTACGCTGCTTGGTTCGACAAGATTGGACGGGACCGCGTATTATCAGAACGTTTTGCATATTTAATTGAATTTTAACCAGTGTAGCGGCTATTTTGTTTCGAATTAGTATTTGTTTTTTTAATATCAAGATGGAATGGGGACAGGAGACAAAGTTAACATTTATGGAATTACGCAATAAATGATCTATAACTATATGCTGCTCCTGCAACGTCCATGATGACCGATTGTTTTTTATTTAAATGAGCGGAACGCTGTGAACGGGACTATGATACGCGGCGATGACACGCGGGGATGACAGGCGACGATGACACGCATCGAAGTTCGCCTCATTGTGAAAATGTTCGCGACGCTGTCACGTCACGGGGTTTTGTCACAAGTCTGGACGCACCTTAAGAATGATAGTTTTAATGAGCATTTTAAAGCTTTAAGTGTTAGTCAGTTTTTTTTTCGACCGAATCTCCTGTGGTGAACGGACGACGAAAAGTGCTCTCCTATACTTTTAACTAAATTACTAACAATATCCTGTGTTTTGATAAGCTTTACGAAAATAATAAACCTGATAACATATTAGAGGGATTAAGTTAGGATCTTTCCTATAGTATCTATATACATCGTTATTTCTGGCCATGAAAAAAAAATAAGTTAGGTTAGGAAAGTTCGAGAAACTACTGCGTAGTTAGGGTAGATTGATGGGGGAATTAAAGATTATGTTAAATTTAAGTACGAAACAAATGCTCTGGGTTCTTTCCAGGTAGTCCTGCAAGGATCAGGGGAAAATAATGTAGATAATTTACATCCAATGGCTTTAGCAAAGGAATTATTTAATTTAACTATTGATGGTATCAAGAGACCCTTTAGGAAGGGCAAAAACAAGATACTGGTAGAATTTAACAGCCCTGAATCGGCAAATAACTTTGTAGATAATGAATATTTGAAAAATAAGAGATATAAAATGTATATACCAGAACATAATGTTTCATGTAAAGGGGTAGTCAGGGGCGTTAGCAAGGGATTTGAAGTAGAAGAAATTTTAAGATGTACAGAGGGTTACATTAGTGTAATGAAAGTAAAAAGGTTTAACAGAAGAGCTACTAAAGAAAACGGAGAAGTAGAATATTTAAAAACAGGAACATGTCTAATGACTTTTAAAGGCAAAACTGTACCAAAAACAGTTAATATTTTTGGCTTAGAATACTCGGTAGAACCTTATATAATGCCTATTACCCAGTGTTACAACTGTTTACTTTATGGGCATATTCAAAAGCAATGCAGTGGAAATAAAAAATGTCAGAAATGTGGAGAGAAAGATCATAAGGGTGCATGTGACTGTGAATGTGAAAACAAAGAAAATTATGAATCAGTCTGTAACAATGGAACAAAGTGTATCAATTGTGACAGTCTGGAACACTCGTCTATAAACAAAACGTGTCCGGAATACGCTAGACAACAACAAATTCGCATGTATATGGCCCTAGATAATATGTCCTACTATGATGCTAATGAAGCTTTACCTAGAATCAAAAAAAAAAAATATCAATGAAAAGAGATTCGTTAGATACTCTGAGGATTTTCCGAATTTAAAACAAAAAAATACTACAATATCAAACTTTAACTCGTTAAGTCAAAATAGACAGTTATTCTATGAGAGTAGAAAAGGAGTAAACTCCCAACCTACGTACAGTAGTAGGGTTTCTAGCTTTAAAAAGAGAAAAGCGTCGTCGCCGCCTATAATTGCGAATGTAGATGTTAGTAAGGTAAAGAAGTGTTTATTTCCTCCCGTTGGCGTTGGCAGGATGCCCGATTTGGGGCCAATCTATCAAACTAAGAGTAATAGTCTTGGTAACAGTCAAGTGTTGTCTCCAGACTCAACCTTTGGGGATAATGCATCTATGGATCAAGATATGGGACGGCAAGAGAGAGAAAAAATTGAGAAAGAATTAATTAGAAAAATCATAAACTTATCAGCTACCGACCTAATTTTAGCAAAAAATTATATCCAAAATTGCACAGAAGGTGATGTTCCAGGGTGGTCTCCTAACCTGGGAGATGGCTGGTAAATCTCTAAACATTTTACAATGGAACATACGCAGTGTATGTTCCAACATGATAAACTTAAAATTACTAATACAAACATATAATTTAGACTTATTGGCGTTAAGCGAAACGTGGTTAAGGCTTGCGTTCCTAGGAAACGTGACGGTGACGGGACGGAAGCTTGGCGTGAAAACGACGATGCCTTCGCACGTTTCGCTGCCGTCCCGCCTGGTCACAGTGCATTCCTAGCGGGCAGAGTGTCCGCACGCCGACGTGACGCAAGGAAATTGATATCGAAAATTTAATTTTGCTAATTTTAATAGATGAAATAGAGGAAGAGCTTCTTCGGCAACGTGAAGTCTAACATGATATATTTAAAAACCGGCCACATGAAGGTCATTATACTCTGTTAGTTGAAAAATATTTATACGAGAATGAGAAAAAATTTCGGGAGTATTTTTGAGTTTCTAAAAAACTATTTTCGTATATGTTATCGAATATAAGACAAGACATTTTGAAACAGCCATATAACCGAGTGACAAAATCAATTTTCCCTGAGGAAAAATTATGTGTAACCAAAGAAAATGTTACTACAACATTTTCTTTGGTGTAACCTTAAAGTAAGTACACTGATCCTTACTCTTCAAATTTTATAAATATTCGAGAACCAACATTTTTTTTTCACTTATGTCAACTTATTAGTTATTAATTATAGGTTTTTGGTGAATTGCTCTAGGTTTGATTTTGATGGCTAAATGACGATATTCCCTATCAAAATATAACCTGTGCCAAAAAGAATTCACATGAAAATTTTTATGTATATTTCGCCTGACAGTTGTACCTACATCATGCCTTGATATAAAATGTATTTTTTTTATATATTTTCAGGTATATATGCTACCGGTGAGAATTTTCGATCTCTAGCTTTTGGATTCAGAATTTTTGTACTGTAAACAATACTGGGTATTGTCGCACCAAGTCAATGAGCAATTCAGTTTTCTCTTCTGTGAAGCCCGACATTATCAATTAACCACAAAAAAAAAAACAAATAACTTTCCGTCGTCCCGTCCCGTCCCGTCGAAGTTGCCTGCCGACCGACTGGTGGCGTGACTCCGCTAGCGCGATTTTACGATCCGTTCCGACGCCGCTACGCTCCGCTTCTTAGGAACGCACTTATTTGAGCTGGGTTCGGGTATTGAAATGGAGTTGGAGTGGATTTTCGGGCACGTGATCTTGGAGCGTATGGAGTCAAAATGTATAGTCGAACGATTCGGAGTTGTTGGACCTAGGAACGACAAATTACTGACGGATTCAAGACAGCTGTTTTCTGTTTTCAATTTTAATTTTTAGGAAAAGGGTTTTTTAAAGAGAATTCGGACACAGTTTGCTCAATTACAAATTTTATTAATGTTTTGTTACATACTACCTGTTACTCATCAAATATAACGGGGTTACCTGCCTCGTCTACAACAGGAAAATGCGGATATTTACATATTTCCATATTTTTATAATCTTGGACTACACATGGCCACAAAATTTGTGCATATGACCCAAACAAATTTCAAATTCTCGAGAAACAAGACACAAAATGAAAATCGAAAATGACACTTCTTGCTCGATTCTCAAACTACGTACGCTCACTCCAAAATCTTCCTTCTGCGAGTGCTGGTATAATGGCCACAAAATTTATGCATATTACCCAAACAAAATTAATATTCCCAAGAAACAAGACACAAAACGAAAATGACACTTCTCGCTCGACTCTCAAACTACGCAGGCTCACTCCAATATCTTCCTTCTGCGAGGTGGAACTCTTAGAGTAAACTCTTTTTACCCCACTCCGTAATAGTCGAACGCTGAAAGAGCTACTCCATTTGCACGAAAAGCTTTACCCGAACGGCTGGAATATTTTAGGTATGCACAGAGTGAATGACATGAGCATCCCAAACGCGCCTCTTGTTAGCCATAAAGGCTTGCGTTCCTAGGAGGCGCGACGGTAACGGGACGGAATGCGCGGACGTTGCCCTTATGGCTAACCAAATAAGTGTGTTCCTAAGAAGCGGAGCGTAACGGCGTCGGAACGGAACGTAAAATCCCGCCAGCGGAGTCACGCCAGCAGTCGGTCGGCAGGCAACTTCGACGGGACGGGACGACGGAAAGTGATTTGTTTTTTTGTAGTGTATTGATAATGTCGGGCTTCACAGAAGAGAAAACTGAATTGCACATTGACTTGGTGCGACAATACCCAGTATTGTATAACTTACAGTACAAAAATTCTGAATCCAAACGCTAGAGATCGAAAATTCTCACCGGTAGTATATATACCTGAAAATATGAAAAAAATACATTTTATATCAAGGCATGATGTAGGTACAACTGTCAGGCGAAATATACAAGTTCATAAAAATTTTCTTGTGAATTCTTTTTGGCACAAGTTATATTTTGATAGAGAATATCATCATTTAGCCATCAAAATCAAACCTAGAGCAATTCACCAAAAACCTATAATTATTAATTAATAACTAATAAATTGGCATAAGTGAAAAAAAAAATGTTGGTTCTCGAATATTTATAAAATTCGAAGAGTAAGGATCAGTGTACTTACCTTAAGGTTACACCAAAAAAAATTTTGAAGTAACATTTTCTTTGGTAACATTTTCTTTGGTTACACATAATTTTTCCTCTGGGGAAATTGATTTTGTCACTCGGTTATATGGCTGTTTCAAAATGTCTTCTCTTATATTCGATAAGATATACGAAAATAGTTTTTTAGAAACTCAAAAATACTCGCGAAATTTTTTCTCATTCTCGTATAAATATTTCTCAACTAACAGAGTATAATGACCCTCATGTGGCCGGGTTTTAAATATATCATGTTTGACTTCACGTTGCCGAACACGGCTAGTCAGAAGAAGTTCTTCCTCTATTTCATCTATTAAAATTTGCAAAATAAAATTTTCGATATCCATTTCCTTTCGTCGGCGTGCGGACACTCTGCCCGCTAGGAATGCACTGTGACCAGGCGGGACGGCAGCGAAACGTGCAAAGGCACCGTGGTTTTCACGCCAAGCTTCCGTCCCGTCACCGTCACGTTTCCTAGGAACGCAAGCCTTTAGGGCAACGACCGCGCATCCCGTCCCGTCACCGTTGCGCTTCCTAGGAACACAAGCCATTAAAAAGCAACTATTATTTAAACATACCTTCATATCAGATAGTGCGCAATGATCGTATAGATGGGAAGGGAGGGGTAGCCTTCCTCGTGAAAAATAATATTGAATTTAAAATAGTATTAAGTAATAACAATGGACTTCCTGCCAACGTCCAAATACAGGCAATTAAAATTTGCAAATCAAATTTAACAATAATAAATATATATACTCCACCTGGAATTAAAGTAAATCAAACAATATTGGGTAATATTTTAAGAACTTTTCCACATCCTAAAATAATTTTAGGGGATCTCAATGCTCAGCACCCATTATGGGGTAGTGGCTTATCCAATAGAAACGGGATTATTATATATAACTTATTAGCGGAACTTAATCTAGCTATTTTGAATAATGGCTGTGAAACTAGACTGACTCCCCCTAATCAGTCAGTACCTGACTTAACAATGTCTTCTCCCAGGCTGGGAACTACCAGCAATTGGACTGTCTTAGAGGATTGTGAAAATAGCGATCACTTCCCAATAATAATTGAAATAGAATCTACAGATGTAAGTACGAAAATAAATTATAGGATCAGAAGAAACCTAAAGGAAGCGGATTGGCAAGCATATCAAGATAAAGTTTTGATTGGGGTTAGGGATATTGAGGGGCAAAACTATGATAGATTTGAAACATTAATTCATGTAGCTGCGGATCAAACAATACCGAATAAGAAACCGTACTTGGGGAATAAAACTCATAGTCCTGCCCCTTGGTGGGACGCAGAATGCAATAACCTCATAAGTCAGAGGAAGGAAGCTCTTAGAAATTTTAAAAACAATTACACTATGGAGAACTTTATCAATGTTAAAAAAAATCATGGCAAGTACCAAAAGAATATTAAACCAGAAGAAAAGACTAAATTTTCAAATTTTTTGTTCATAATTAAACAGAAATACTTCTGTAAATAGAATATGGAAAACTGTGAGAAGGTTTAACAAAATTAAAACCCCTAATAACAAAAATAACTTACCGTCTGAGAAGGTGGCTATGGACATTTTAGATAATCTGAACCAAATAAATATTGATTCGGATTCTATGTTAGGAAATGTGTTGGGTTTCAATGAGCCGGATATAACGCTAGTAGAGTTTAACTATGCTATAGAGAAGAAAAAAGACTCGGCCGCAGGATTAGATAATATCTACTATTCCGTGTTAAAGAATCTCCCAGATAAGGGCAAAAGAAACTTGATTGAAATATATAACCAATGTATGAGGGGTAGGGAAGTACCATCCCAATGGAGGAAAACTTTGATTTTTCCAATCTTAAAAGATAGTAAAGATAGTAATATAGCCAGTAATTTTCGGCCCATAGCGCTTAATTCGTGTATAGGAAAAACCTTAGAGATAATCATTAGAAATAGATTGGAATGGCAATTGGAAAACAAACAGTTCTTTTCAAAATATCAAATTGGGTTTAGAAAGGGGAAGGGATGTATGGAGAATTTAGCCTACCTCACCTTAAGCATTCAAAAAAATTTTCAGAAGCGGGTCCATACATTGGCGGTATTTGTGGACATTAGGGCAGCATATGACCATGTAAATATTTTTAAATTGTATAATCTACTGATGAAAGCCGGAATTTCTATAGAAATCTCCAATCTGATTTTTTAAATTGTTGGATGGAAGGGCGACTTATGTATTGGAGAAAGGTGGGCATATTGTCGGACCTAAAAATCTCTCAGTCGGTTTAGCACAGGGCTGCCCTCTGAGTCCATTGTTGTTTAACATATATACTAAAGGGTTGCATAATAGGATTAATGGAAAGGTCAAACTTTTACAGTACGCAGATGATATAATTTTATTAATGGAACGCCTGGACCTTAATCAGATGATTGAAAATATGAATCGCACTTTAGAAATTTTGTCAGAATTATTTTCAGAATTAAATTTTAAAATTTCTCCAACAAAATCGGCAGGTATGATTTTTCAACCCAGTAAGCATGAAGCCCCAGCTCTGGATCTAATATGCGAAAATAAGGTCATATCGTGGGTTAGGGAATACAAGTATCTTGGGATGATTATAACGAACACTTTAAACTGGAACCAGCAAATTGATAAGATGTGCAACAGTGCAACGATGGGAATTAATGTGATGAGATCAATATCGAGAGTATGGTGGGGAGCAGATCCAAAAACACTATTAAACATCTACAGGGGAATAGTGAGGTCCCATCTCGAATATGGGTGTCAAATATTGAGTCCTACGACAAAAAAAATAAAGAAAAATTGGATAGAATTCAATTCCAGGCTCTCCGAATTGCAATAGGCTGTATGAGATCAACACCTACCAATGTGCTACTGGCTGAATGCGGGGAAACATCGTTGGAATTTAGAAGACTATGGTTAACAAAAAAAGTTGTACTTAAAAAAACGTTTATCTCGAAAATAACATTATAATCGAAGGCATCAAGGATTTAATGAAGTTAAACAAAAATAGGGGATATTTTGGCAGACGGGAATTGCCCTACTTTATACCGGCCTTGGAGGAAATTGGTCAATACGAGGAGGAAATTCAGAAGCATGACACTCTTCCATGTTTTGTGTATGATAGAGTCACTCAAATGAAATCAGTTCCAATCATACCTACAAAATTTAAGAAACAAGATCCATTTGTTAGACTGGAATTTGCGGATTTCAAGGATAAGTACTTGAAAAATTATGAAGAGTTTTATACTGATGCGTCAGTTGACTAGAGACAGCAGGAAGCTGGATTCGGCGTGCACTGTCCAAGTCTAGGATATAGTTTTTCATCCAAATTATCTAATCATACGCAAATATGTACCGCTAAAATTGTGGCAATACACAAGGCAGTAAATGTATGCTTAGAAAAGAATGTTGAGAGAGCAGTAATATTCAGTGATTCTCAAAGTGCAATTAAGAAAATTGCAGGTAATGGAAACCAAAAAACCTTGACCACATTTCTTTTCTCACAAAGCAAATCTTATTGGAGGCTAACGAAAATAATGTCAAAATACAATTGTGTTGAATTCCTGGTCACTCTGGAATAAAAGGGAATGAAACAGCGGACAAGTTGGCCAATGTGGGAAGAATTTTAAATGTTCCATATAATATTGCATTAGATAAAAATGAATTCATATCAATAATAAAATGTAATCATACAGAAAAGTGAGGTCAGGCTTGGCTCAATTCAACCGCACGAAAGGGTCAGAGATATACCAATCTTGAAAATAAATTCCTCGGGAAGACTTGGTACCAGGACTTAGAGTATGTAGATCGTCGGCATATAACGACTATAATTAGAATGAGAACGGGTCATTGGCTGGGAATCGCTGATTCTTCGGACTGTGAATGTGGTGAGGACGGTAGTTTAGTACATGTAATGTTAGAATGTAAGAATAGACAACCTAGCCTATATGACATGTTGGTCAGATATAACGTTCCCACCCCAATTTCAATTGATTCTCTGCTTTATAGACCAAAAATTTCCAATGTTAGAACAATAATAATTTTTTTAAGATTGAATAACATAAAGCTTTAACCTTATAATATGTTTGATGGTATCCCTACTTTTAGAACCAATTCTCTTGATCCGAAGCAGTATTTCAATGTATTTAGCTCCTCCACTGCTCGGGAGCGAGAAGAGTGACATCCTTTGTTGTGCTATTTGTCTTACTAACATCGATATTTCTGCAACAAGTATAGCATACGCAATAAGGACAGGGGTCATACCCCGACGCGATTTAATTCGCAGTCCGAATAGTTACATAACTCGGTCTGGCTAAATACCCATGGTAGAGGCCATAACAGAAGGAAAAAAAAAAGTGTTAGTCAGTTTTGTGTTGAGAATGTTTTAGAGTGTGCAGGTGTTTTGATTGATAGTTGTGAGTTAATGATATTTGTTGTATATAGAGCGCCTAGTGGAGATTTTAATCAAGTCCTTGCTAGGTTAAACACCCTGCTTGATAAAACTATTTTACCTAATTACTCTGTGATAATAGGGGGTGATTTTAATGTTAATTTTCTTATTCCTAGTCTTAATCTATCTATGTTAATTGACTTGTTGGGTATGTTCAATCTGACTTATGTCATTAGGGAGCCAACTAGAGTGACAAGTGACAACAAACTCAGTTTCTTGTATTGACAATTTTATTATTTCAAATCTACAATCTTATGAAGCATTTGTCGCAGATTTGCATCTATCGGATCATTTTTCTCAATTTTTATATATTGACATTCAAAGGACAAATAAGGTGGTAAATGCTTGCTCTTTTTGTTATAGACGAATTTTGTCAAACGATAATTTCACAACATTTTTGTCTTTGCTAGATGTTGAAACATGGGATAGCGTGTATGTCCAAACATGTCCAAATGCTGCTCTGGATTGTTTTTTGAATATTTTCTGTTATTGTTATGAGACTTGTTTTCCATTGATAAGGGTTAGGTTAAATAATAATAATAAAACTAAAAAAATAAATAATACACTTAATCTTGAATTAAACAAATTAAAAGAACAGGTTTCCCTCTATAACGAAATTTGTAGGCATGACCCTAGTTATAAGCCTTTGCGTAAGTATTTAACCAACATTATATAGAAAGAAATTAATGATGCATATAAAAGAACAAAATGGTAAAAAAATTATGGAAGCTGAAAACAAATCAAAAACTATGTGGCAATTGGTCCATAAACTGCAAAAAAAAACAAATATATGAAAACAATGTTAAGTTGTCTCATAAAGTAGTGGCCAATAATTTTAACGATCATTTTTCAAACCTCCCTTTTAAGTAGGATAGCTCAATTGACTATGATTTTATATCTGAGCACATAACTTTAAGAGACAATAGCTGTTTTATGCCTCCAGTTTGTCCTGCAGATGTGGTAGCTTTAATCAACAATCTAAAGTCTTCGGGTGCCGCAGGTTTTGATGAAATCTCTAATAACTTCTTGAAGAAATGCAAGTCTGTTTTGTGTAATGTTTTAGCTTTTATTATAAATTTATCTTTGGAGAAAGCAGTTTTTCCTGACATGTTAAAAGTAGCTAAGGTACTCCCTTTGTTTAAAAGAGGTGACAGCAATGACTATGCTAACTATCGTGCTATAAGTTTGTTGTCAAGTTTCTCAAAAATTCTTGAACTGCACATAAAAAATTCTATATCTACTTCTTTTGCAAAATATAAGATATTAAATACCTCTCAACACGGTTTTACCATCTCAAAAAGCACTGAAACAGCATTATGTGAGTTTCAAAACTATATTGTGGATGCTCTTGACAAGGGAAAATGTATCTTAGGGTTATTTATAGATTTTTCCCGTGCCTTTGATTATGTCGATCACAACATTTTATTAGAAAAACTTTATAGGTATGGTATTAGAGATACATCATTGGCATTGTTAAAGTCTTATTTCCAAAATAGAAGCCAAGTAGTAACAATTAGTAATGAAAGAAGTCAGTCTAGTTTAATAGCACAGGGCGTGCCACAGGTATTTATCCTGGGGCCTTTTTTATTTTTAGTTTATGCTAATGTGTTTTTTATGGAGAAGATATGTCCTGATATAAGGGTTGTATCTTATGCGGATGATACCAATGTTTTGATTAGAGGTGATAGCTTGGAGGCTCTTGGAGTCTCTGATGGCAGAGACCGTGTATAACGGTAAAACAATATGGTCTGAGAAAAACAAATTATGTCTTAATAAAGATAAAACACACTTTGTGACATTTACACGCAAGACACAAGCTCAAGAGGCCGTTGTTTTGTTCAGAGATACGCCGAATCAGTTGCTTCGGTTGAGTAGCTCCAAGCTTTTGGGTGTGACCTTTGATCATGACTTGCGGTGGAATTCCCATATAGAAAATTTATGTGGCAAATTAAGAAGTAGTTGTTATGCTTTGAAGTTTCTTTCTAAACACTGCGGGAAACACGCACTCTTGACATTATACCCGAGAATAACAACCGCAGAGAAGCGACAACATAAATTCCGCCCAAAAATTTGGAGTGGGAGGTAAACCGGCCAACTGTCATCTCCACGTGCTTGTCAGTTTAGCTTAGTCCGAGATTTGTTTAGTACAGTCGTCGACGACCAAATTTTTACGTTAACGCCAGTTTCCTTTGGTTTATTATTGAAGTGACTTCTTAAGCGAGGGTAAAGTCAGAAAAAATGAAACAATTATCAAATTGAAACGCTTTTCAAAGTGAAACGCCCCTTTAATTAAGCAAGTTCCAGTATAGCTAGAGGGCTGAAATTTTTAGGACATGTAGCCGAGGTAAAATGACGATCCTGGATTAAAACTGGACCCCGTACAACACCCCCCCCCCCTTCAGCCAGGAGAGGAAGGAGAAGAAAATAGGGTCGAGTTTTTTTTATGGTAGATGCACCTCCTGGGGGGGGGCTACCTTTGACCATATGGGGGAAGGGGCCCTAATTTAATAGGGGATTTTGGGGAAACCATTTTTTACCGATCTCTGCAACGGAGCCTAGGATCAAAAATATGACAGTGGAGTGGGAAATATACCCCCACCGCCCCACATATTAAAATCGATTATAACGTATCGGAACCGGTTCAAATGACTAAGTGAAACTAACCGAAAGTTGATTCGACGACTAACCCAATTTAACCAATTCTATTGACATTGATTATAACTTATCCGAACCGGTTCAAATAATTAAAATTAGTTGAGACTAAGTGAAACTAACCGAAAGTCGAAACAACGACTAACCTAAACTAACCAAATCTATTAAAATTGATTTTAACGTATCGGAACCGCTACAAATGACTAAAATAAGTTGAGAATAAGTTAAACTAACCGAAAGTTGATTGGACTACTAACCCAAACTAACCAAATGTATCAAAATTGATTATAACGTATCGGAACCGGTTCAAATGACTAAAATAAGTTGAGCCCAAGTGAAACTAACCGAAAGTTGATTGGACGACTAACCCAAACTAACCAAATCTATTAAAAATGATTATAACGTATCGGAACCAGTCCGGGTGTAAAAAGTCAATCAGTTACACGTACTAATATCATATGTAAAAAGAAAAATAATTATGTATATACGAATATGTAATGATGAATATATCGTTGTAATGTCATTGTAATATGTCAAAATGTATGTTAAAATATTGTAAATTCATACCGTATTAAAATACGACTATGTACGATTATGTCAAGCAAACGTTTTAAAAAAGTGTCAAATGTGGCAGATGAATATATTCGTCAATATTTCCCTTAATATAACAGATATCGAAAAAATGGTTTAACAAAAAAATTGTATTTTTCGATGCTCTATCGTTTGAGAATAATATATGACACGTACAACTGTCACATTTGACAGCTACAGCTGTCAAATTCGTTCATATTAATCTGACATATGTTAAAATACATTTTGACATATTTAAGTATTATATTCTGACATATATTTTTAATCATTAAAAAATGTTAGCTAATTTTATGTTACATATTATGGGTTAATATGACAGTGAGAGATGAATTTTTTGATGAATTTTTTTTTATAAAGGAACACGATATATGCTTCACATATATTTTCAATTATCTATAGAACAATGACAGTTGGAATAAATTGGTTTGCGCAGAAAAATATGTTTTGATATTCTCTACAATATATCTTAATACTTTATTTCGATAGGACCTTTAATAACAAAGTTATTTCGAATAAATCGAAAATGAACCAAACTTTTTTGGTTTGGTTGGATTTAGTTAATTTTTTCTCACTTAATTATGAACTAAACAGAAAAAAATATACATTTTTTGTCAAATATCGATTTTTTTTTTTAAAAAATTCGAACCTTTTTCAAAAATGTTATGAAAGAGCGGCGCAGACGCATGTGTGCATCCGTTACGTCCAAGATTTAGTGAATGTTTGAGCCCAACGAAGGTATGGTATTTTTAAGTGAAACATATCAATATGGTGATCATCCACCTTCTTTACTTGTTTTAGTTTCGGACCCTATTGCATTGCATTCTTTAATGATTAAAAATATGTCAAGATATAATACTTAAATATGTCAAAATGTTAGCAATGTATTTTAACACATGTCAGAGAAAAATAAACGAATTTGACAGCTGTAACAATCAAATGTGACAGTTGCACGTGTCATATTTTATTCCCAAACGACAGAGCATCGAAAAATACAAATCTTTTGTTAAACAATTTTTTCGATGTCTGTTATATTAAGGGAAATATTGACGAATATATTCATCTGTCACTTTTGACATTTTCTTAAAACATTTGATTGACAGAATCGTACATAGTCGTCTTTTAATAAGGAATGAATTTACAATATTCTAACATACATTTTGACATATTATAATGACATTACAACGATATATCCATCATGAAATATACATCATTATTTATTTCTTTTGACATATGTAAATAGTACGTGTAACTGATTGACTTTTGGTTAGTTTGGGTTAGTCGTCCTATCAACTTCCGGTTAGTTTGACTTAGTCTCAACTTATTTTAGTCATTTGAACAGGTTCCGATACGTTATAATCAATTTTGATAGATTTGGTTAGTTTTGGTTAGTAGTCCAATCAACTTTCGGTTAGTTTCACTTATTCTCAACTTATTGTAGTCATTTGAAGCGGTTCCGACACGTAATAATCAATTTTTATAGAGTTGGTTAGTTTGGGTTAGTCATCGATTCAACTTCCAATTAGTCTCAACTTATTTTAATCATTTGAACCGTTCCCGATACGTTATAATCAATTTTCATATATTTGGTTAGTTTGGGTTAGTCGTCCAATCAATTTTCGGTCAGTTTCACTTAGTCTCAACTTATTTTAGTCATTTAAAGAGGTGCCGATACGTTATAATCAACTTTAATAGATTTGGTTAGTTTCGGTTAGTCGTCGTTTCAACTTTCGGTTAATTTCACTTAGTCTCAACTTATTTTAGTCATTTGAACCGGTTCCATTACGTTATAATCTATTTTAAGAGATTTGGTTAGTTTGGGTTAGTCGTTGAATCAATTTTCGGTTAGTTTCACTTAGTCTCAACTTATTTTAGTCCTTTGAACCGGTGCCGATACGTTATAATCAATTTTGATAGATTTGGTTAGTTTGGGTTAGTCGTCGATTCAACTTTCGAATAATTTAACTTATCCTCAATTTATTTTAGTCATTTGAAGCGGTTCCGACACGTTATAATCAACTTTAATAGATTTAGTTAGTGTGGGTTAGTCGTCGATCAACTTTGGGTTAGTTTCACTTAGTGTTTGAGCTGGTTCCGATACGCCATAAACAATTTTAATAGATTTGGTTAGTTTGGGTTAGTCGTCCAATCAATGATATGAAAATACCGTAACGCGAGACGAAAACATAAACCATCTCGTGATGCGAACTTGAAAAATCACTCTCATGAAAACAAAGAAGTATTCACTTCAAAAAGGTTAGAACGCGACAAATCAGTAAACTCTGAGTTAAACCGTTAAGTCCAAAAAGATAACCTATTCATAATACATTTCTAATAAAGGAAATAATAAACATGTAATTAATTACATGTTTTATCGGTGTATAGCATTTCTTTTCCCTTCATTTCATTTATCTCAGTGTATTAAACCGGCCATCTGTCACATATGAGAAATTGAACTTGGCTCTCCAACTTCAAAGGTGCCGACGGGTTTTGTCGCTTCTCTGCGGTTGTTATTCTCGGATTATACTACGCACATTTTCATTCATTCTCAAGATATGGTATTGTGAATTGGGGTTTGAGTCCAATGGCTTCCAGGGTTTTTATTCAAAAGTATGCCATTAGAGTGATTTGTGACATAAAAATTCGTGACTCTTGTAATAGAATTCTTACATTGGTGGGAATCTATGTGTATGAGATAAGTGTTTATGTGTACAAAAATAAATTACTTTTTCAATCGAATCGACCTGAGCATGCTTATAACACTCGTGGACGAGGAACTTTGCTGCCGAATGCTCACCATACAACTTTTTACCAAAAAAATATTGTGTATAGTGCATGTAAAGTTTTTAATCACTTAAGTCGAGACATCATAGATTCGGCAAATATATTCATTTTCAGAAAAAAACTAAAAAATATCTGATTGAGAGGAACTGCTATTCTTTAAGTGAGTTTTTTCGTAATGTCTTTAATGTAGATTTTGATGATTTTTGATTAGACATATTAATGCGTTTTATTGTAACACTTTGACTTTTTCTTCAGTTAGAGTACTATATTTATACTTGTAATTTGTACTGAAGAAATAAATATATTATTATTATTATTATTATTATTATTATTATTATTATACACCATTTCACAGTTTTAACTGGTTTTATTTTGTCTTATACTTATTTTTTCCTATAGATGGGCTACAGCCAAGTCTATTAGGTGATTACTTTTGGTATAGGAAAGATCTCGTTATGTTACATGTGTGAAGTATAGTTGCTTTTTGTGATTGTGTGTGCACTTTTTCTTCCAGATTAATTTGTGTTAGGTGTCTTTTGAAAGTGTGTAGAGTGATACCTGTTGTTGAGATAATGAATGGTATTATGTGCACCTCATTTTGTTTCCATATTCTTTGTATTTCTATTGCGAGTTCCTGATATTTTTGTTTCTTCTCTGCGTACTTTTTAACCACATTTTGGTCAGATGGTATTGCAATCTCTATAATATATGTGATCTTTCGGGTTTTATTTTGAAAGGTTATATCAGGTCTATTATGCTTTGTTGTTTTATCGGTATGTATGGCAAGGTCCTAGTATAATTTATAGTTCTTATTTTCCACTATTGTTTGTGGTGAGTATTCATAATATGGCTGTGAGTCCGTGTGTAGCTGGTATTGTATTGCTATAGCTTAGTGGATTATTTTAGCTACTGTATTATGCCTATTTGTATATTCAATGCCTGTTAGTACTTTACATCCTGATGTTATATGATCGATCGTTTCGGGGAATAGGTGACACTTTCGGCATTTATCGTTTGTGATGGAGCTATCTTTTAAAATATATTTTCTATAGTTATTCGTTGCTATGACTTGATCTTGTATTGCGAGCACAAAACCCTCTGTTTCAGGGTATAATTGGCCTTTTTGTAAAAATATATATGTTAATTTTTTATTTATTTCTTCTTGATTGGTATTATTGTAGTGTCTACCATGTAGTGGTTTGGATGATCAATTTTTTTTTTGTTCTTTAAAGTTTTCTGAATTTTGATGTTCTTGTATCGCTAGATTTAATGGTGTATATTTTTTGTCTATTTTGACTATGGCTATGTGTAAGGAATATTTTATATTGTGGAAATAATTTCTTAGTGATTTTATCTGCTTAGCATGTAGTTCTTGCAAGTCGATCATTTCTCTCCCTCCTTCTTCCCTACTTAGTGTTAGTCGTTCTTTGCATGAGTTAGGATGTAACTTTCTATTTTTTGTTAATTGTGCTCTTGTCATTATGTGTAGATTTTCAAGATCTGTTATGGACCACTTTATTACACCGAAGGAGTAGGTACAGCGTATGTGTTAATTGCTTTAAAGAGGTTCTTTGAGTTGAGTTGTGACTTAAGAAGTAGGTTAAGTCGACTTTTGTATTGTTGTCGTAGTTCCTGTTTTGTTGCAGTGTGATCAATTTTATTGTTTTGATAAAATCCCAGGTATCTGTATACTTCGTTTTTCCCGATTTGCTCTATCGTTTTTGTGTTTAGTGTTTCTTCAGTTTCTTGATGTTTCCATCTTCCTTGCTCTATATGTAGTATCCTACACTTACTCATTCCAAACTCCATGTTGATATCCTTTGATATCATTTCTGTCTGTTTCAGAAGTCCTTCGAGCTGTGGTAATGTTGATGCATATATTTTAATATCATCCATGTACATCAGGTGGCTTATTCTATGCAATGTTACTCCTTGTTGTTTAATGTTATAACCATATTGTGTACTGTTTAGGGCCTTTGATAAGGGATTGAGGCACATACAGAACCAAAGCGCACTAAGCGCATCACCTTGGATGATGCCGCGCTTGATATTAATATACTCTGTTTCTATATACGTTTCGTTGGATTTTATATTTATTTTTGTCCTCCATTTTTTCATAATACTGGAGAGGAAATTTTGTATTATGGGGTGTATTTTATATATATTTAGGGTTTCTTTTAGCCATCCATGAGGGACCATATCGTATGCTTTTTTATAATCAATGTATGTTATATGTAAATTTTGTTGTTGTTTTTGCACGTGTTTCATTATTGCATGGTCAATGATTAGTTGTTCTTTACATCCTTGGCTTTTCTTTCTGCATCCTTTTTGTTCCTCTGTTAGTATGTTGTTGTTCGTTAAATGTTGGTCAATTTTCTTTGCTATTGTGGCTGTGATGATTTTATAAATAGTTGGCAAACAGGTGATTGGTCTATAGTTTTCAGGGTTTTCCGTTTCTTCATGTTTGGGTTTAATAAATGTTCTTCCTTCGGTTATAAATTGCGGGGTAAGAAGGATTATTTTATTTATTTGCTTGGTGAGGTATTTATGTGTTAAATTGTTTATACCAGTAGTTATGGATATGATCCGCACCTGGACATTTCCAATTATGTGTTTTCATTATTGTTGCTGTTAATTCATCGTCTGTAATAATATATTCTGATTGTTTAGATATGTTGTGCTGTCTTTCCTTTTCCCTTTTTATCCATGATGCATCTTCATTATATTTCGTTGGATTGGACCATATTTTACTCCAGTAACTTGTTATTTGATCTTTGTTTGGTGGTATGATATTTGTTGTATTATTAGTTGTTATTTTGTTATAGAACTGTTTTTCGTTGTTTCTAAATAGGGTGTTTTGTGATTTCGTTTCATTTGATTCTTTATATCTATTTAGTCGTGCTGAGTAAACTGATAGTTTTTGTTTCAGTGTTTCAAGTGTTTCTGAGATTGTTTGTGTTTTGTTGTTGATTAGGTGTGATATTTTCATTACGATTGATCTTCTGTGATTACCTTGAACGTATTGGGTCATTCTACCTATATCTTGCCTTAGTTTGTCTACCTTCTTTTCCAGTCTGATTTGCCATTTGGGTTTTCTGTATTCTCTTATAGGACAGGTATTTTTGTTTATTATTTTTTATTTGTTTAGTGTGATTGTGGCGCATGCACAGGCGTATATGATAAGGTGTATTTCTTCTAGTTCGGTTTCCTCGGTTAGATAGGTGTGAATGATATCATTGTTAATTAATTTTAATATGTCAATTATGTTTCTGTTTATCCTTAGTTTAGGTATGATTTGTCCAGCTATGATTTGTCTTGCCATTGGATTACTACCGTTCCATTTAATCATATTAGTTTCTATTTCTCTTGTTATCATTTGTGTGTTTATCTTTGTATCTTGTTCTACACGGGCAACTTGTTCTTCCTCTATACATGTTTGGGTTGATGTTTCTCCTATATGTTCATTTGATTTAAGTTGTTCTTTATCTTCTACTGGAGGTGTTCTTGCTCTTGGTAATTCGTCCGCTATTTCTCTTTTAATTTCTTCTATCTCAGCTGTTGTTAGTCTTTTATTATTTATTATCACTCTTTTCTGATCTATTATTCGTTGTTCTGTGACTTTATCACTAAAGTCGGGATATACTTCTAGGAATTGTTGATGTAATTCATGTCCGTATCCTGTCGAGATTGTTTCCAATTGGGTTGCTCTATAGTAACAGCGCATAACGGTATTATTATTATTATTATTATTATTATTATTATTATTATTATTATTA
>MU183853.1:0-10265 GCA_016904865.1 Pissodes strobi | reverse complement strand
TATTATTATTATTATTATTATTATTATTATTATTATTATTATTATTATTATTATTATTAGGCATTTATTAAAGAGTTTGGTTATCGCTTTGAGCAGCTCACTTCTTCCTAGTTTGATGACTTCTACAACAACACCGTCCTCGCCAGTTGTTCTTTATTTCTGACAACGACTTTAAGACCTCTTCTTCTGTTATCGTTGGCATCTCTTCCGATCCTGGGTTTATTATGTGAGGTATACTTTCTGATGTTTCTGCTTGACTCTGGTTTCTATAGAGTTTGGTGGGTGTAAAAGTCCCCGACAATATTTAATATATATTTTCTGTTGCTTGTTTTTTGTCCTCTTTCATTCTCCAGTTTACCTAGTTATTTCAGCTTTTCCCTTACTTAATTTATTACGCAGTACCCGCATGCCTTTATTCTCTTTTATGACTCTAGTCATCCATTTATTGTTGTAGTTCCTGATGTCAGTCCTTGCGGCTTTTGTTATATCTTTATTCAGTCGTCTTAGCTCATCTCTATGTTACGGGTATTTTCCTAGTAATTTTCTTCTGTGCTTCATCAAATGTTTAGTATTTATAGAGAATTTATCTTCATCTTCTGTTTGTTCTCCACAATGTTTCTATTTAAATATTTGAGATTACCTGTATCAACGTTTTTCAAATTTTCTTTTATCGTGTTTTGGTATTTGTCAACATCGTCTACATTTGTCCCCTTGTTGCTGTGTTCTTAATCACAAGTTTAATTCATTCTGTCCTTAAATTTAGTAGTATCTTCGCTCACACACCATTCTGTGGTCGTTCCTCACTGATAGTTTATTAAGTACGGTTACATCCGTGACTATTTGCTTTTTGCCTGTGATAGTAAAGTTAATTTCGTTTTTTGTTCTGCCATCCAGACTGATTCATGTCCACTTTCGATGTTCTGCCTTTTTGAAGAAAGTGTTCATAGCCGCCAGTTGGTGATGGAGAGAAAACTGGAGAGTAGGTTTCCTCGCTCATTTCTTTCTCCTATCCCATGGCATCCCAGTGATGTTTCGTCTTCATTTTGTTTCTTGCTTAACTTGGCGTTAAAGTCTCCAGCCAGCACCGTGAAATAGGCTGGGAACGTTGACATTGCCTGAGCTATATCATCGTAAAATGTTTCGATATCATCGTCTGAGTGTTGGGATGTGGGTGCATAGGCTTGGATCATTTTGATGTTGTATCGTTGGTTTAGTTTTAATATTACATAATACACTCTGGAGCTTGTACTGTTGATTTGTATTATATCTTCCACATGCCGTTGATGGATTAGCAGTCCTACCCCTCACACAAAATTATTTTTGTTACATCTGTGGTAATACATATTTCGTGATTTTAGTTGGACTTGTTGTTCTCCTCTTTTTCGAATTTCGCTTATTCCAAGTACATCCCAGTGTACCTGTTTAAGTTCGTCTTTCAATTCTAATATTCTTTCGTCGGATGAAAGGGTTCTCGTATTGTATGTGGCGGGGGGGATAGGGTAGTGTTGAGAGGAGATTCATAGGTTTGTTCATGAAATTTGGAATTGGATAGTGGTTTGCCCCGTATGGGTTTGGGAGATAAACCAAAGCTCGTGTGGGCAGGGGCGCATCTCTGAAGTAGATCTGTCAATTATCGGGATCATAATTGAATCTACCTGCTACTGATATGTACTCTTAATGAACTGTATAATTCCTCACTGAGGCCGGTGTTAACTTTATTAATTTAATCGGAAATTACGCTAGTAACGTCGACCTGGCGCGTGTCTAGTACCTACGCATGCATTTGCGGCTATTCAAGGCCAATTCCGAAAATGTGAGATCGTAGCTTACGAATCCCGGGATTGTCGGAATCGAGACTTTGTCGAGACGGTCTTGGGATTTCGGGATTGCAAAGCCTAGTTAGGACTGAAAAATAGCAATTTTCAGCTTAAGTTTCATTTTTATACCGGATATTTATTTAAACGATCTCCTAATTTCTGTTTATTACAAACAATAGTGACACTTGTGACCTAACTAAGCATTATCAACAATATCACATTTATTTGGAGCTAAGTATTCTTAAAGAATAATCATGTGAACCGATCTAATGAAAAGGTGAAAAGCGTGTCACCACTGTAGTACCATTTTTCAACACTTAAATTTCCAATCTCGTTTAAAAGTTTTATCTATAAATCGTAGCAACTATTAAATAAATTGTATACCTTCAGTGTTAGGCTGAATAGCTTTTAATATTTCCTTGAACCAAGACTGGGATGGTTTCAGGCAGTTGTTGCACACCCATGTTGTATGCTGGATAAATTTGGAACATTTGGCCGTACAAACTCTGGCACCGCACTTCGAACATGTTACCAGATCGTCATTTAAGATATTTAATGTTGAATGGAGGTAGGTGCCACAAATTTCGCAGTACCATTCGGATTTCTTCTTCCGACTTCTGAAACAAATAATGTAAAAACATTTTTAATTATTTACGGTTAAGTAATAATAAAAATATTAGGATAATAAAACATTCAGGAACAAATAATTTAACCAACACTAGGGACTGATGACCGATATAACAAAGCAAGCCAAAACTTAACATTTTTAATATCAAGTCAAATCAAGCTTCTTTGAATAAGTTTTCTTAAAAGTCTAAATTAAAAAGCCAACGTCTCAACACTAGACGTGTGCCATCCTCAGGGTTACCAATAACCAAAGAAGCCGTAATTCATTTTTACTTCACATTAACTTGATCGACAAAATGTTATGCATTATGTAATTCGTTATTAATTAATATCGTCCATATGGATACTTTTTTAAATAGGTAGTGTTTTTATAACAAAAAAAATGTCATTATTGGGGATATGTCCTATATTATTGTGATGGATTTATCTTTTGCTGGTAAATGATTTATCTTTTACGCTACTTTAGTTTATAATACGCAAACTCAAAAGAATATATTTGTCTATAACACGAATTATTAATATACATATTAGTTCAGGACAAAAGGAGGGCTCTATCGATTATAAAAACAGTTTACATACATCACGCCCTTTACAAGAAACCCCACATGTGGCAAACAAATAATATACTAAAACTATTATTAATAAAATTTTAATTTTTAATATGTTGTTTCAAAAGTGCATTGCTTAAAATGGCAAAATGTATTTAGCAAATTAGAGGAAGGTGGAGAAAAGCCAGACAAGATAGATACGCGACGTCGTGCCTCGTCCCGAAAGCGAAAAAGGCGAGCGGTTAGGCATCACTCCCAAAACCAACTGTTCAAAAACCATTTGAACACGTTTTCAAATCTAACGATTTAATTTGTATTATATTAACATTCCACGTCACTGCGTTCGTATTCCAAAGAAATCAAGAAACCCTGGCGATATTCCTAGCGCCATCTGTTGTAACAACGTTTACTCATCTGAACCCGGCCGCTTGACACACGCCGATTCGGCCAATCACTGAGCTCTCACGGCGAAGACGGAGGTAATCAAGTTAGCTCCTCTAAATTTCCGATCTTTAATAATCGAATTTTATAAAAGCTAGCCAGCGTATTTCGACCAGATCTGTGTTAAAATGCATAAGTTTATTTTAGACAATCGCCGATTTTAAGTTTTATATAACTTTTCTGTATTTACATTATTTGCCCTTTCTACTTCCGGTGTGACGTAGCTTCTCCCGCCAGAAAGGGAGGAGTCAACGGCGTCGAGTTGATCTAGTTCTCACCTCACGTTCTAGAATTTAGTAGCATCTTGACCCCCAACAAAGAAAGACGCGCCAAGTCCCGCTCCCGCTGACATGGCCATCGGCCATGCCAAGCAGTTTTCACGTTTTGAGATCCCCTAATCTCGCAAGATCTATTCAAGTGATATTGTGCTATCCTGCCATTGCGACATCTCGTCGTAGTCATCTCAAGCCTACAAGTAAAGGTATTTATTGGCACCCGGCCATCTCTCTAAAAAGTAAGACGCTGTACCGAGCGCTGTACTAAGCGTCCCCATTGGCAATCGTTCATGGGGTTCTATCCTCTGATTTTCCCACAAGTAAGTCGCTGTACTAAGCGTCCCCACTGGCCATCGGCTATGGGGGTTCTATTCTCTGATTATCTCACAAAACGCTGTACCGAGCGATGTACTAAGCGTTCCATCGGCATTGGGCCATGAAAGTAAGCTCACTCGTTTACAATCACTCCCTCACAACTAAGACGCTGTACTAAGCGTCCTCGTTGGCCCTCGTCCATGGTGGTTCATTTCTCTCATATGCCTTATTATAATATAAAGTCTCTCACAAATGCTATTTCCACTACACGGATTTCAGCCTACCTATGCGACCTGCATAGCGTTTTTAGTATCCATTTTTTCGTGTATAAAAACCTCATTTCACAAAGGCATCCCTGCCATGCCCTTATGCATATAACTGCATAACATCTCAATCCACTACCATTCGTCATTTTTATTTGCAAGAAATTGAAGTGCGTTGTCTATAGAAGCTAAGAAGAGACTTAGTAAGTGTTTTTAAGTAACTTTCCCATGTCCTAGAAGATAAACTGCTGGGCGATTGAACGTTGGCTCGTCAATTGGTGAATATAGTGTACATAGTAGCTTATTGTGGACATTAAGGTAATATTTATCCTGTTATTATTTCTTGTATATTACTGTATTTCATCTCAGAGTTGTATCAGCTAATCGAGCTCACACGGAGCAGTTTCGCAGGACTTTAACAAGCATTTAACTGTACTTAGCTGCAAGATTGTGTTTATAATCATATACTTGTTTAGGTTAACAACTGTTTATGCAATGCTTTAGGCTTTAAATGTATTATTCTTGTGATATTCTGCAAGGTCGTTACCTAGCATCAGGCCCGTTTCCAGGAGTGAGGCGGCGAGGCAGCCGCCTCGGGCAGCCGATTTTTAAGGGGCGGCCGTTTTTTGATTTTTTATATATATAAAGTTTTAATGTGATTGTATGTAACACGATAAACTCTCTCGCAATGAATATGTAAAACGCTTCATTCGTACTATAAGCAGCTCATCGCGCGTTATAGGCAATAATAACCAACGCCTTAAAAAATTAAACCCCACTATATAACATAACGGTTTATTCGCAATTAGCATTAGCAGTTTAAATTCGCAGTGAATGAAAAATCGCATTAACAGTCGCAACTGCTAATGAAAAATCGCGACTTAGCACATCTTTAAGGGACGGGCAACATCGCCCTAAAGCAATTCAGGAATGGCCGAAACGCAACCCAATTGATTGATCGATTACTGAACAGCATGTAACACATGCGAGGAGCGAGCGCATGTTACATATACGTACTCGCGCGATTTTCTCGACCATTAATTCGAACTTCGCGCCCCCAAATACCCCTCCCTAGAGTACCCACATCAAAATTATTTTTTTTCGAAAATTAGTTTTCGAAAATTTTTGTACGCTTTCTTTACAGAACCGGTTAGAGGGATCCACGTACAAGTCACACACGTACAAATATTTTTTTAATCACATATTTTCCCAAAAATCCCCTATTTTACCAAAATATTTCGGTACAACATACTCGTGAGATTTTTTAGATCAAAAATTCGAACTCCACGCCCCCAAATACCCTTCTCTAGGGTACCCAAAACAAAATTTATTTTTTTCGAGATTATTTTTGAAATTTTGTTTTCGCTTTCATTACAGAAACGGTTAGAGGAATCCACGTACATGTCACCCACGTACAAATAATTTTTTTTAAATCACATGCAGGGTGTTAAAACCTCAAATTTTCCCAAAAAATCCCCCATTTTCAAAATATTTCGGTACAACAAACTCGTGCGATTGTTTAGATCAAAAATTCGTATTCCGCGCCCCTAAATACCCCTCTCTAGAGTACCCAGATCAAAATTAATTTTTTTCGAAAATTATTTTTGAATTTTTTTTTCGCTTTCATTAGAGAAACGGTTAGAGGGATCCACGAACATGTCACCCACGTACAAATAATTTTTTTTAATTCACATACAGGGTGTTAAAAACAAATTTTCCCAAAAAAACCCTAATTTCGAAATATTTCGGTACAGCAGACTTGTGCGATTTTTTTAGACCAAAAATTTGAACTCCGCGCCCCCAAATACTCTTCTCTAAAATACCCACTTAAAAATAAATTTTTTTAGAAAAATATTTTTCAATTTATTTCCCTGTTTTTATTACCGAAACGATTAGAAGGATTACATATCACCAAAGTACAAATAAAATTTCCAAAATCATACACAGGGTGGTAAAACAATACATTTTTAAAAACATACAACTTTTTTCGTAATATTTCGGTAAGTACAGAAAACTCATACGACCTTTCGAACTCAACCAAACTAGATACGGCACATTATATAGTACCCAACGAGGCCCATCATTTTCTCATTTAAAGTTTACCTCTAACTCTTCCGTTTTCGAATTATAGCCGATTTAATGAAAATCTCGATTTTTTTAAGATACCCGTGAATTTTTCCGAAAAATTTTTTGAAAACAAAATATCCGTTTTTATTACGGAAGCGATTAAAGGGGTTCATTTACATGTTATTAATATAAAAATAAAATATTCAAAAGCATATACAGGGTGGTAAAAAAATTTGCAAATTTTTTAAAAAAATCCCCTTTTTTCAAAAAAAAAACAATTATTTTTTAAGTTCGACGACTCCTATACGGGCTAAAGGCCGTCGAATTTAAATGACCGATTTCTCGAAAACTAAGAATATTGTTTTTTTTTTTCGTAAAGAACCTTTTTTGTCGGCCTTGGGGTCCTCTACCTACATGCCGAATTTCAAATCGTTCGGAAAAAGACCGATAGGTTCCAGGTAGGTTCCCGTTTCTAAGGGACAAAATGAAGGTTAGGTCGATAAAAATACGGTTTTTTCCGTTTGCCTATATTCTTCTTTTTTCTACCGGAACCTACCCGTTAAAAAACGTGTTTCGCGATTTCCCCCACTTCTCGAGAAAAATTCAGGAAACGGTGGGCGTGGGGGGTACCCACTAACCAGCCAACCCCGACTCCGCGTTACGAAATTTGGTGGCGGCAATATTTTGCTCCGAGCTCCCGTTTAGCCTGAAATCACGAAAAACCACGCGATTTTCATATAGCCCCCCAAAACCCCCTCTTAAAATCCAGCCCCGGCATCCCCGATTTAATTTCAGGTAGCGCCCATGAAAATATAGACCCTGCAGGTCATCTCCTTATATCGGCACCTATCGGTTAAAAAACCGCGCGGGCGCCTATTCGTCGGATAGGTCATTATTGACTCCTTAATTGGTCTGTTGTAAGGGGCGGCCAAATCCTGCTCGCCTCGGGCGGCCTAAAGCCTGGAGACGGGGCTGCTAGCATCGACAGATATTGTCCATATCGTAGCACTGACTACATACAATAGTTTATAATTTATAATGTTTATATTTTGTTTATTTATGAGTTTTCAGTTGTTTTCAGGTAAAATAACTTATTAAAATATTCATACAATGCTAAAGGTTTTTGTTTTATTTACAAATTCACTTTAGAACTAGCCCCTATGGCAAATTATAGTGCCTATGAGCACTCTGTTTGTTTAGAAAATCGACCAAGGTCGAATCTACACCAACATGTATGAAAATATCAACATGCATACAAAATCATTATTATTATCATTATTAATATTTTCATGCTCATTAATTCATCTCCACTGAGTGAAGCCAGCCCTGGATTAAGGGGGGGGCAATGGGGGCTATAGCCGCGGGCCCCATCAATACAAGGGGCCCCCAAACAATACGACAGAGATATATTATTTCCTCACATATCTACTACAATAAAAAAATCCAGGCCCTGCAACAAACCCCGCAGTGAAAATCGGCAAACTATTAGAAATCGTCGCAAAGGAAGCCGACACAGAGTGGCCGCGGCTTTTATAAAAAAGCATCTTCCAACAAGGGATTGCCAGCACGGTGGTAGTTGACTTTTAATTTTACAGTGTTGTCATGTTTATATACTACACTAACTTTATTTTTATTTTTCAAAGATTTAGTTTAGTCCATTATTGATATTTTAACACACCAGGTACTTTTTTTAAGATTCATATTGGCAACATTAATAAAAAATTATTAATTATTAATAAAGTGAATCCCGAAAAACCACAAGATGGCAACAGCGAGAAAAATAACAAAACTCTCAGGCCGGCTTTTTTGTTTTTGTTGTTACTTTTAAATAGACCGCGATTTTAATTTTTCTTGTTCGATCCTGAATTACGTAAAACTTTCGTTTAAATAGTGCGTGGCTGCGTGCATGTGATAAAAGCTAAAACAGTTTATATAAAGTTAAGTTTTTAATTGTGCTCGATTCTCGAATCCAGTTAAGAAATGTCTAGTAGCAGGAAATATCTTAGTGGAGCTGCAAAACGTAAGGTAAGAATACATTTTAATAAGACCTTTAATATATTGTCGATTAGCGTGATTATTACAAATAAAAATTCAGAAATGAAACCTATTTTAAAATAAACAAAAGTCTCCTAGCATAAATAGATAGATTATAGGGTGTAAATTATGGAATGTAAAATGTAAGTAAAAAAAAATCGAAACGCCTAAATAAGTGAAAACGGCTTAAGTTCATATCTGGAGTAAAAAATGGGTTGTGCACTATGTGCGCATATCTGAAGTGAAACTTCTTAAACTTAAACGCCCTAGCCTTATACATATCGTAACGGATTTGGTTAAAAAGTAGTTTTTTTTTAATATACCACTCAATTAACAAAAAGGGAAGGCCTAAATGAAAAAAAAACTGTTCTTCATAAAAGTTTCGCTTATGTCTTGACAAGGTAATAGAGCAAATACCATAATTTTTGCTTCTGAACTAACAAAGATATCACAATAAAACATCGTAACGCTTTTTCGTGCCCTCTCGCCGTGCCGCGACTTTCAAATTTTACTCCCGGCGCGTGTTAAGAAATTTCACTTTGCGGAATAGTACAATGATATCGGCACTGTTGCCAGATTTCCTAATTTTGCGCTAAGTGTTGTAATTTTATCAGATTTGTTATTTCTAAGAAATGCACTTAAAATGTATTTACAGATTCAAGAAGAGAAGGCTGATAAAACTAGAAAATTGCCCAAAGTTACAGACTTCGAATTTGTGAGACCGAGATCCATTCAGGTTCAAAGTCTGGGTTAGATAAAAATCCAGATAATCAAGAACTGCCTACGTGTTCAACTTCAAGTAACATCACTAGTATCGGTTTGTCAAGTGACAAAAACAGCAATGGAGAAGAAACTGTTGAGCAATCAGAAACAACGGAGACGCCTGAAACTGAAATTGAAGTCTTTCATCCGGAAGAAATAAGAATTGAGCAAGGCCCAGCATTATGGCCACCAAAAATGAATGATTATGTTAGACAAGCTTATTTGAAAAAAGGTCCAGATTACTTCCAAAATAATGATGGAAAGTTTGAAGCATCAATAAGAAAATACGAAAAACAAAATCGATTTTTATCAGTGAAACTTTTCGAAAGTCGACAATCAAACGGGGAATCATATGTAAGAAAATGGTTAATGTATTCAAAATCAAATGGATCAGTTTATTGTTTTGTTTGTACACTGTTTTGTTCAGATAAAAAAAATTATTTACAACCGGATTTTCTGATTGGAAAAAAGCAGAGGAAAAAGTAAAATATCACGAGCATTTTGTGGAGCATCGTAAAAATGTTTTAACCTGGAAAACGTATTTATTTTCTTCCAAAATAGATGTAGAAATAACAAAATCATTAAACAAAGAAATCGTGTATTGGAAAAATGTTTTTAAACGTGTTGTTGAGGTTGTCAAATTTATTGCTCAAAGGGGTCTAGCTTTTCGAGGTGATGACGAAAAATTAGGTTCTCCACATAATGGCAACTATTTAGGAATTCTAGAATTAATTTCAAAATTCGACCCTTTTTTATGCCAACATTTGGAAAATTTTGGACAGAAGGGCAAAGGCAGAGTGTCCTATCTCTCTAAGACCGTTTGTGAAGAATTGATCAGACATATGGGCAAAAAACTGTTTGACAAAATTATAAATGAAATTAAGGAGGCAAAATATTATTCTATAATTGTAGACTCTACACCTGACCTCTCTCATGTAGATCAGTTTTCTGTTGTATTTAGATACTGTTGGAATGGAAAAGTTCTAGAACGATTTCTTTGCTTTGTTCTTATTCATAGTCATACAGAAAAATCGCTGGCGGACGAAATTTTGTTTCTTTTACTTACCAACTCCGTGAAAATTGAAAATTGCAGAGGACAAACTTATGACAATGCTA
>MU183852.1:86819-171665 GCA_016904865.1 Pissodes strobi | reverse complement strand
AGAGAAAGATTCAATAAGGAAAAGGAAACAATTAGGAATATAGCGGAAGTTAATGGTTTCAATACTATCTTAATAAATAGACTAATTAATAGGCATTTGTTTAGAAAGACCATTCGTGATTCCACTTCTTTTGTTAATCAAGATGACAATACAAAATATGTTTCGATACCGTATAATCCTCAGTATACTAGAGGACTCCAAAAAGTTTTTAAGGAAGTAGGTTTAAAATTAGTATACCAGACTCAGTTTAATATTAAGAAACTACTAGGTGGTCCAAAGGACAAAATTGAAATGTTAGAAAGAAGTGGAATATATGAAATTGGATGTATGGATTGTAACCAAAAATATGTTGGGCAAACTAGACGATCTATACAGACGAGATTCAAAGAACATATAGCTCATTTAAAGTATGGTAGAACAGAAAAATCAAGTGTTGCCGAGCATGCTTTTGATAATAATCATAGAATAACAATAAAAAATTTAAAATTAATTCATAATATAACTGATAGGAGATTATTAGACGCATATGAAAGTATGGAAATTATAAAATGTAAGAATAGTTTAAATAGAGATAGAGGGCCTATTCCGTATAGTCCATTGTATTGGTTAATCCAGCGTGACTAGTGGGATTCCAGGATTGGTTCTTTTTAGTTCCGCTTGATTGAGCAAACAGTAGTATAAAAGGGAGTTAGGTAGATTTTAATTTTAGTCTTAATCATCTCCTGATGATGCTAACATGGTTAGCGAAACGCGCGTCGAGTGCAAAAATTTCGGTTTCGGTATTGTGGATAAAGCTCTGTTTTAGTTTTAATTATAAATTATGTCACCATTTTTTTTTCTGATATTGATTTGCGCTACTTTCCGATATAAATAAGCAGTATCTTCCAATAAAATAGTTAAAAAGCAGTAGGTGCCACTCACTGCCATCTGACTACACTCTAAAAAAGCAGTGTCTGCTTTTACTTGGAGAAAAGAAATAATTTGCGCAAGTAATTCTCACTGATCGTGTTATTTTTTAAAATGTTTTTACTGCTGAGAATAAATATAACAAGGTATGCCTTTAAAATTCGTCAAACCACAGCTCAAAAGTATTTGCAACTTTCCACCATTTTTCAATTTTTTAGATACTGTTTTCCTCCATAGCTGGGCAGTTTTGACAAAAAAACAACGAAAAGAAAAAAAAACAGAAAATTCTATGTCTCTTACATTAGAAGATCACAACGATGTTGATACAGTTTTCTCTGATCCTGATGATTATGATTCGACTTACCAAAAAATTGTCTTATAGAAAGAAACAGAGCATGCAGCAACTGCCAGCCAATCGGAGTTTTTCCTTTCAGCTTCAAATATACAAATGAGAACAACTTCATCAACCCTTGCTAAGGAATGCGATAGGGCATCAGTATCTGATCGTGATATTGCCAAAATAGCCACCAGCAGCGGTCTAAACGGATTTAAAATTAATATCGACAAGGAGCCAAATAATCTAATTGATAGAATTAAAACTCGAAGACGACGAGAAAAATTTATAGATTTACCACAAAAAGAAGGAAAATCACCAGTTCTAAAATCAGTTTACTTTGATGGGCGGAAGGACCGGACGTTACAGATGAAAAAAATTAACGGCAAGGTTTATAAAAGAAATATTGTCGAGGAATATTTAATTCTCATTGAAGAACCTTTTTCCAAATATATGGGACACGTTGTTCCCGATTCAAGAAATGCAGTGAAATGTGCAGAAAGTACTCTACATTATTTGGGCGAAAAATTTGCTTATGGCTTTAGGATCTGATGGCATCCCTACCCAATCTGGTGCAAAAAGTGAAATAATTCATGGAATCGAATCGACACTACGACGATCACTTCAGTGGTTTGTGTGACAGTTGCATGGAAACGGTCTTCCTTTAAAGCATTTGTTTCAGAATTTAGATGGACTAACCCAAACTATAGGCTAAAAGAACTTTACTGAACCAATTGGCGTTTTGTTGCAGAAATGTGAAACAGTTTCCTTAACTAAATACAAATCAACTGAAATAGAACTAAATTGATCTTCTATAAATTTTAAAGATCAAGTACTGGCCAAAGAGCCATGCAGCTGTCAACGGCGTATGCCCAACTGATTTAGTCAATAGATCTTATGGAAAGCCAAATCATGCTCACTGGTTAACATTATTTGCAAACCCTAGATTAAGATTATATGTCTGAACTGAAAATCCTTCATAGAATAGTAATCTTGACGCAATATGTCGTGAAAGTTTACGCTCAGCTTAGTTTACTATAAAGAAATAGTATATTATTTTATATGGAGGAAAAGTGATACTTTTCATGGCGCGCTCGTGTTTAACAGCCGAACGGAGTGAGGCTGGTAATAGAGAGCAAGCCATGAAAAGTAACTTTTCCTCCAAATAAAATATGCTGTTTTATCTTCAAATGTCGATAAATTAATGCAACAAACATCTCTTTTTAATAATAATAATATCTAATTATTATTAAAGATAAGTGGGTTCGCAAGGCGGCTTAGACCGGTGTCGGTGAATAGACACAGGTTGTTGCTATAGTAATGTAACATAAAGCTGTCGGGGGACACTGTCAACAATAATTATTTTTTTAAGATTAGGTCTTCGATTGCGTTTTAATTCCGTATTGATAAGCAATTATTGAGTAAGTTCGATTAAATAATAACCAATTTGTTCCTAAATTAGTGATTTTTAGAAATGCAGTCACAAATTGAGTGATAAATACAAATTTTAGTTTAATAAATCTTGAGTTGTTGGCGCTTATTTTGTTGTCTGTTTGTATTGTATCTATGTTGCTATGACAACACTTTTACCTCCGCCGGCGGAAAAGTGAAAAGTAATGCTCCGGCGGAGGAAAAACGAGACTTCACGGCCGCCTACACAGTCGAGTAATGCCGGATTTACTGACGTTTGAAGAAAAAATAATTTATGCTCTGATGGTACACAAAATCTTTGGAAGCTCATTAAATATTCCAGATTATTGGGCAAATAATATTTAAAGCTCATAGATCTGGTGATTCAATGCAATACCTATTTTGTGCATACAAGAATACCAATGATGAACTTTAACGCAAATAATTATAGAAAGATGATTTATTGGCAATGCGTAACGATAACTGAACCACCGGCTTTTCGTAATATTTATGCAGATCTTGAAGACGCGATTCGGATAAATGTTTAGGCTCCCCAAATTTTCTTGCCACACACAGGCTTTGGAACGGAGTATTAAGCATGGCTTCTTCGTTGATAAGTGGATCCAATAAACGAGATAGCTTTATAAAAGCAAAATTAAAGTCCCAAGTTTTAATGTTAGCTTTTAAAACCAAAAAGTATTATAACTTTCAAAAGTAAATAATAATGTTTTAAGATCAGGAAGTAGGGCTGGGATGTGGAAGAGCTCGATTAACGGTCACCTCCACGTTATGAGCTCTGGGTTACTTAAGTATTCCATACTATGGTGAAATTCACTGAATTTATCTCTTTTTGGGTTCTAGGATAGTATCGGCGCCACCGCAGTCTACAAGTTAGAAGAGAATCTCAAAGATTCAGAATCATTGCGCTATTTGATTGTGAAAACCGTATTCGGTGTACGCATTCAATTCGTACGACCAATATCATACGTATTATGTCCGATACAAATTTGTATCCAAGTATTTGAAACTTAAACCTTATTGAGCTGATTTTATATTAAATTTTTGTTTCTCTCGTTCTCATAATGATCAGAAAACTTGGATAGTCTTAACTGACTAATTAAACAATAGAGGACAAAAGGATCTATTAATTTGGGTTCATCAGTTAGAGATTATGGGTGTTTGTGAATGTTCTTGGGGTGTCAGGTTATACGGTTTAAAACTTCAACCAGTTGACTGACCTTTCACGTTTTAACCGAAATCTTTTTGAAAACTGCATTTTGTCTGAAACATGGCTCCAGAATTTCTGTACTTATGCATTATGCTTTCCATAATTAGTTTACTAATGTAATTTTGCATTAAAAAGTTTCAAAGATAATTTCATATCGTCTGAGTGAAATACTGGTAAAACATAAGTTACTAAAATTATTTTAATCTGGTTGTATGTGAACCGTCTCATTTATTGGCAAATATTTTTACTCTCCTGTTAACCCAGTTATATTTTGGCAATCCAGAAATATGCGTTGTTAGCCGAGCGTCGGCGTCCCGAAATGTCCAACTAAACCCGAGCTAAAATGGAGTCGAAAGCAAATACGAGCAAAACGAATAAAAATCGATTCATTACACAAGAGCAAGCCGCCAATATTTGCAGGGGTTTGATTGACCAGGTAGCCTAACTTGATTAGCGATTAGGGCGATTGTGACGCGCACTCAAAGGCCTAATTAACAGAGTTGTTGGAAGCGGATTGGGGCCTACTAGGTATGCACGGAATGTAAGCCGGAGTATTATATTGAAATCCGGTCCCCAAAATTCTGATGGATGCTTGTTTTTTCGAGCAGAAGAACTTAAAGTTAGCTCTTAGGTACTCTTTGCTTCTTCCTTTGTTTTCAGGATATTAAAAAAAAAGTCTGAGAGCAATGCGGGAAGCTATCGGGGATTCGTTTGGCCTTGTGCTATTGCATTGTAAGTAAGAGATATTGAACATTTAATTGAATTATTTGTCTTATTAACGACATGTGTATTTTGTGGGGTTGCAAGACCCGGGTCGTGAATAAGGGGATGCATCCCAGATATGGATGGTTCTGAGGAAATGTACAACAGTTAATTAAAAATCAGGCTATTGCCCAAGAAGAATGACTTCGAGACGGTACAGTACAGAACTCCGCACGTAAAAGCGCAGCTGAATCAGCAAAAACGGTTTTCACACTGCGATACAGAAAAGGAATGGAGCCCCCACTGTATTATATTTGTTTTACAAAAATCTAAATTGCAGGCAAAAACAAAAAGATGGGAACCCCTTAAGTGGAGAGAGAAGGCGAAGAATCCCATTCGCCCCGTTGCCTACTATTAAAGACCATGAAAACAGTGTAAAGGTACAAATGTATATCAAAGTAGTACGTATCGCTACCTGGCACGTACGTAGTTTTTCTACGGCAGCAAGTCTTGCAAATACTGTAGCTGAGATGAGCTGATTGAATATCAATATTCTACTCAAATGAGCGAAATAAGATGACCTGGCTGGAAATCAAAAACAAATAAAAGATACATTTATTATTCGGAAAAAAACTGATCCAGGACGCATACACAGTAACAGCAGCCGCGCTAGCTTCCCGCCATAGGGTCACTGCAATATAAATATACATTACATGTCACCGCCTTTCATGTGATGGGTTAGTTTTGGTTAGTTTTTGTTGGTTGCGCCCCTGGAACGAGCGAAGTGAGGGCGCCACCAACAAAACTAACCCAACACATGAATGCAACCTATTCGATTACTAAACCATAAAGACGATATTTGACAATTTTTGAAATTTGATCAAATTACGACATATTAAACGATCTGCCCTAAATGTACTATGATGAAACTAAAATACAATATATAAGATGTAACGTTGCAAAATACAGTATTGCGATTTTCTCCTTTTACTTGTCGATTTGGGTTATCGACACTCTCGCTACCTTATTTCTCGCGTTCTTACTCCCGTTGTTCGAACCTACTCGATGGATGCTTCCGTTTAGTGCGCCACTTGGCAGCTGTGGTATATATTCTTTTTTGAGAGAAATCTCAGGCCTTCTCGTCTGGACGCTTCACGCGTTCAGACAGAGAGAAGCGACCAATTTTGTGGCAAAAATGTTCGTGGTTATTTTTGACCATCAGGTCTAATTACCGTCTGCTTTCAAAGTGGAATTATTCGGCAAATATACTGCCCAGTTTAGTTTCCGGAATTATCGGTCATATCGTTTAATACCGATATTTGACGACTACTCATGTTACTCTTCCTAGGAAGAAAGGTTTTTTACATGTTAGTGTGTCTATCTTGAAAAGTGAAAATTCTTTATAATTTAATTAGGGATCTTATGTGGGGCAGAAGAGATTCCGCTACGTTCCGTGAGATTACCGCTATATTTAAGATCCTTTACAGGGATAGGCGACTATGTGAAAATGGTCCTCTCCTATTGGTCGATCCGCATGGCCCTCCGCTCGCTTCGCTCGCTACGGGGGCTCAAGACAATTAAACTAACGAAGTGCTAACCCAAACTAACCCAAGATATACCCAAAATCAATAACAAAAACTGTTTAGAAACATAATTTTAAAAAGATCTAAAAAAAAGCAACGGGGTTTGAACCCGGGCCATCAAGGTCAGACCCAACCATCTAAACCTCTCGACCACGAGAGCTCTTGCGACAAATTGATTACATCACGAAGACATATTGTAATATGAAATGGATCGACCATTTTCATATAGTCGCCTTAGCCTGTAAAGGATCTTAAAATGCTATATCATTTTAATTAATGAATATATAATCAAATGGCTGCAGGTCACTTGCCTTGATTACCGCATATCTCTTACCGCTATATATCATTTTAATTAGTGAACATGTAGTCAAGTGATTGTAGGTCATTTGTTGTTTATATCGTGTATAGGATCCGTATTTCTTGTTTTCGTTTATAGATAATTACCAGTTTAGTTTTATTAACTTACTGATAAATGACCTAAGGTCTAGCGTTATCTCATATCAAATCCTTTCCCGTTATTATCATAGGTTTGTTTAGAAATGCCTAAATCTTTAGTATCGTGACGAATATCGTTACAAATATCGAATGCCTAACAATAGGACTGTAATTAGTTGACTTAACCTTTTTGTACTGCGTACATTTGCCTTATTGTTATGCTATTACCGTAAGCCACATAACTCCTTGCCGCATTTGTCTTATTAACTTGGTGATAACTGACTTTTGTTCAATTATAATCTCATACTGATCCATTCTCTCTCATATCATAATTTAATTTCATGATTCACATAATTATGTGCGTTTTTTGTTTTATTAACAACCTAATAATTGAGTTTAGTTCAAAGATTATATCATACCGATCTATTCTCTCTAGTGTCATAATTTAATTTAGTAATTCTAGAAGGCAGTGATTTTTTGTAGCTAATATTATGAAAATCAATTGATTTATTTTTTACTGTAATTTTCATAACTGATATTATCGAGGAGAATTTGCTGTATTGATGTTATGAGGGCCACTTGATTCACTTTTCCAGTAATGAGATTTATCGAATATACCTTTACCTGACAGTCGGCCATGTCTTCTCGTATTTGACTAATGTAAAAAAAGTCACTTATTATCTTTGTCGAATATTTGATTTTCACTTTCCTTAATATAATATATTGCAATTTGCAATTTTAAGTTTTCGCTCTAAAAGCTGAATCGAACTGAGCTCATTTCGTTTTTTTTTTTCGATTTTTAAGATTTACGTAACTAGTTACTTCATTGAGGTAGTGCGTCTATTGACTTTTTATTGATATAATGATATTATCGCTGTCATGAGATTTAGTTTTGTTTAATAATCATGTCATGTTACCCATAGATACTTATCAGCTATATATACATATCTATTTACTTCACAGGTTATCCTATTGATTTATGACAATTCATTAACTGTTTGTTGATAGATGATATTACCGCTGCCACTTGTATAATTTAGATTTATTTTATTTATGATTATTTCATTTATACTGCATATATTTACCGGCTACCTATATCTATACTTATTTACTCTACGGGATATTTTACTGATTTAACATAAAGCTAGTTTAGTAAAATGCTTTCTTTATAGGGTCTCGTGATTGACTGCATTTTATCAAACCTTTAAGAATTCAACGTTTAGTTGGGATTCTTGTGGCATAGGTAGTGGCAATATTAATGTTATAAGACCTAGATTAAAACTTAGCATCTTATTTTGTTTGATTTACTATTCTGGTATAAAGGTGAAATACTTTATAAGAGAATCTTCAATTAATTGGAGATAAAATTTTATTTTCCTGAAAGGATTTGTGTAAGTTTTTCATATTTTAATAAGTAGTTATTTAGAATCCTGATGTTTATTTTGGTAAGTTACTAGCAACCGTACTGTTCCTTAATAAATAGCTTTAATTTCTAAATCTCATGATAGTTATATACAGGGTGTTTTCCTAAATTGTATTACCCTATTTTCAAGGATCAATAATCATTAATAAATTTCTTGTAAAAAAAAATAGTGGCGCCCTACCCTTACTACCAACTCTTCGACCCACGCTTTTAAAAATAATTAAATCCGCTGTGTAAACCTGTCATATGGACCTAATGAGCAATTAACAAATAAGGTTACATAATTGACACCCAACCCTTAAGGCTGGTTACAAAGAATTTATATAACTACCATTTTACAGAAAAATACAGTCGTCGGAAGATTTCACCAAGTTCACAAGGTTGAGATATTCCAGTTATTGCATATGAGATCATTATTCGTTCCCTCATACTTAAAGTTTACAATGCGTCTAGACATTTTTCCTCTAAAAGGCGGCACATTTTACTGAGGGCTCGAATTTCTATCAGAAATGGTTCGAACAGCTGTTATAAATAAGAAATAGTACATTAATATTACCTACCTTTAATTTTGCTACAGCATATTTTCATCCTCATTACAAGTAGTCAAAAACCTAAAATTATATAGCTTAACTAAGAATTTACCTAAATATCATAAGATTAACATCGATGATTAAATCTGAAATTATAGTAGGCCCAAACACAGTGCCTGGATTTAGCCGGTAACTGACTTCTGGCAAACCTCGTTATCTAGAAAAAGACAAAGCTATTTAACGCGGGGCAAACATTTTTTGATTGGAATACCTAATCACGTGTCAAGGTTCAGCGGGTTAATTTAACCATCCGCTACGATTTCGAAACTGAAGAGTATCTTTTTATAAAAGCCATTGTGTAATGTTCCACTGTGTTAAATAAGGGAGTGAAGGCGAAACGAGCGTTAAAAGTGGATACAATTTGAAATTCGGATAACAGCTCCAAAAGTCTTGAAGCTATTCAGTCTATATTTGACCTATATGTATGGTTATTTACTATACAGGGTGGTCGATGATTAATGCGGCATCAAGTAGATTTTAATCGTGAAAGTAATGCGCTTTGGTAAAATGTTAGTCGCTTTACAGGGTGTTGAAATCTAATTTCCAACTTTTTCCATAATTCCAACAGTTTTTGACAAATTGACAAAGCATTCATAAATATAAATACTTGACCTTACTACTTTAATGTTTAATAATAGATCCGTATCTTTGCCCTGACCTAGTTATGCAGTTTGCTTAAGCAAATGGCATATGATCGATGACGTCGGGGTCTGAATACCTATGGGTTCACAAAAAGTTACACCAGTTGGCATTATTTGTTGTAATAACCAGACTGTGTGCTGTGTGAATATTTTACAGGTACAGGTAGTAGATTTTTATTAGCCGAAACCTTCAAATAGTATGGCCCACGTAAATACTTGAAGATGTATCCAACACGTCCACCGAAACTTTTAAAATGATGTTACCCAAGTGAACGAATCTTGATGATGTGATGGCTGAGAATTTATGGCGGATAAAAAAAATATTCGCCGAAAACGTTAACACACATCACGGATTGCTCGGCATAAGCTTCCACACAGAGGCAGAAGTCCTAGATCTAATCATCTGCATCTACTATCCTAATAAAAAAATACGAAGTTTGTCAGATGCTGCGTTGACATCACTGCCCTAATTTTTAAAATAGCAAAAGTTGTAACCCTGAAATAAACGTTACTCCACAACAAATAAGACCGAATACTTCAGATAAAATGCAGAAAGTAAATACAATAAAGAAATATTATTTACGTTTAAGAACTAATTAGGCCCGAACATGATAATATACCTTGAAATTTATTATCTTAAACCTATTATCAGGGGTTAAAAAAAGGAAGTAAATTTCTTGATACCTATGAGATGCCTAGAATTTAGTTTCTTTAACTTTGCTAATTTCGCAGATTATAGTAGGTCATGCTAAGTTTATTCGGGCATTCAGTATAAATCAATAATTTTCTCAAAGACGCCTTGCAGTCTATAGTAGCACAAAAATGTCAACTGGCATCGTTCTCCAGGAACATCTTAATCACGAACATAAATGGTGTTCAAAACTGTCAAGAAACACATAAATTTTCTACACTCGGTTTGATTCTCATTCTTCCAAGGTATTACACACGTAAAAAGGCGGCAACGCCTTTTAGGCCGAAATCGCCAAACAGAAATTTCACGTCTTTATTGAAAAAGAGGCCAGTGTTCCCACCTGAATTGTTGACATGTCACCTCCAAAATAAATATTTGGGGATTCTCGATAATAAATCTCATTACAACTGTGGTTGAATCGGTTCTTGGCTTCTTGGCTTTCATTCATTCCATTCAATTCATTCAGCGATATTCTAAAGGTTTCTTGCACAAAAGTCTATATGCATTTCTTTAAATGGGCTTTTGATTTTAATGTTTCCTGTCGATTATAATATCTATTCTGCATCAATCAAGTTTCATGAAAAAGTGTAGTTATAACCAAGATCTCCTACATTTATATTAATTTAAATTTATAAATTTTAACGTCTTTCTGAATATGCTATTTCAATTGCAATCGAATGTGTAAAAAAATAAACTAAATTTCCAATAATATAATCTCAACTATTCCTACGTTCAATGTAAGTTTTATTAGAGGCATTTAATTTTCATCCTATATAGAGCGTATTTTCTAATTAAATGTCACTACTTAAGGGGGTGATTTTTAGGTCCATTTTTGAAAAGAAAACTTCATATGAACGTATGTCCTAAACGTCTTAATATTTGAGATACAGGGCAGGGTAGTAAATTTTTTTTAAATAAATAATTTTTTATTAATATCTGTGATACCACTCTAGATATTCTAATGAAATTTGATATACAGATACTGTGCATGAAAAGGCATTTTTTGATGTGCCATATTTTTTTTATTTCCACCAGTGGCGTTCGTGCGGAATCTGACCTGCATATTTTGGCAGACATTGACGGTGCTCCACTTATTTCTCTTTAAAAAATATATTTTGAAATCCCCATTTATTTCTATGCAAATTTGATTACACATTAGAATTTACGTATCACTTTATATCAAGAACACTTTCCTAATAGAGTCATACCAGATAGGTGAAGATTTGTAAATGTACACAGAAGGTTGACTGAAATTGAAATAAAATAATCAATTAAAAGTGGCCCATTGGACTGTAAGAACTCCAGAAACTGAAGAAGCAGTTTTAAATTCGATTGATGAAAATCCTGAACTTAGAACTAGAAAAATTGGAAATAATTTGAATCTCTCGCACATTCTAGTTTGGAAAATTTTCTGTTACGCTCGTTTCATATTCAACATGTCCAAGCGATCCTTCTCCGAGACTTTCCTTTGTGAGTTAATTTTTGTCATTGGGTTCTGGAGAAAATTGCGTATAATCCCTTGTTTGACCGTCAAATAATGTTTTCAGATGAAGCTAACTTCTCCAGAAATATTCGCAGAAATTTCCCCAACAATCATATTTGGGCCGGTGAAACCCCCCATGCAGTTGGAGAATATAAAAAAAAATATGGCACTTAAAGAACAATTTTCGGTAAATGTTTGGGCTGGAATTATGGGAAAATACTTAATTGGGCCTTTTTTCCTGCCAAAAAGGCTAAAAGGCCATACTTATCGCTGGTTTCTAGAGGAGGATTTGTCCATATTGCTAGAAGAATTGCCAATTTTAATTAGAAATAAAAAATGGTTCATGCATGACGGCACGCCCGCTCACTTTAGTATTGAAGCAAAAGAATATTTAAATCGCACATTTAATAACCGATGAGTAGGTCGTGGACCCCAACCATGGCCCCCTAGGTCCCCAGATTTAAATAGTTTCGACTTTTTCTTATGGGGACATCTTAAGTCTCTGATTTGCCACGCCCCAGTAAACACTCTACAAAAACTTCATGCGACATAATATGAAATACTGGAGGTATACTTCAAACAGTGCTCGACAATATGAGCGAAAGAGCTGAGGCATGTATTCCTCAAGATGGATGGAATGTTCAAAAACTTATCTAATTATTATGTTCTATTTTGTTTCACAAAGGTTGTTATTAGTTTCTTAACAGACGATTAATAATTTTGTTAAAATTATTAATAGTAGGTATAGTTTTTTTTTTAATAAGAATCGTTTATTAGTTATCTTGTTGTTGTTAAATAATGTTGTGTTATTTCAATAAAAGTGTAAAAGTAAAATTACTTAGAAAAGAACAGTATTCTAAAAAAATCTTTAAGACCATGTGGTCATAGATTGGTGACCGAAGACTAGATATTTAGAGACATCTTTTATGAAAAAAAAAAAGGAATTCTCGATTTTTGGCGGCCCAATTAACATAGTCCTAAATATTAGTAGAGACAGTCACTGACTTTTCTTACAATAGAAAAATATTTTTCACATCTTTATTCATTTGTAAACAGATTTCATCTCTTGAATATTTTTAGTCCGATGCACTGTTTTCGCCTAAAAAAATCTATTTCTCTGATGCATGGTGATATTGTCATATTAACGATATTCTTATGCCCATGCAGAGAAACGGTTTTCGTTTTTTCAAGCGAAAACCGTTCATCGGTCTGAAAAAAGGCAAGTGATCAAATTTGCTTGGAAATGAATGAGGATTTGAAAAATGATTTTTATTTTAAGAGAAATTCTGATTTCGCACGAGTGGCATTGGTGGATATAAAAAAAAATATGGCACTTAAAATGATGCCTCTTAATGAGTACCGGTAGGTATACCAAATGTCATTAAAATATAATGTACTGGTATTACAGATATTATTATAAAATTATTTATTTTCAAAAACTTTACCACCCTGTATCTCAAAAGTTAAGACGTTTAGGATATACTTTCATATGAAGTTCTCTTCTTAAAATGGGCACAAAAATCACCCGCTTAAATGTTGACATTCAATTAGAAAACACCCTCTATACCAATGATACAGAATACATCAAGTAGTGTTTAAAATAATGCTCATGTCCATTTTCGGATCTGACACTTTTTTGATCAGTTATTTTGGCACACTGCTAGCATTCTAAGACGTACAGGGTTATTCATTATAAATGGACACCCCCCTTAACTTGGTTATTTTGAAAGATAGAGGGATAATTTTTTTATCGACTTGTAGGTAAGTAATCACCTTAATTTTTTTTATTAGTTATGAAAATATTATACAGGGTGTCCCATAAGCAAACGCCAATATAAAGTTATATTTTTTTAAATGGAACTCCCTGTATATTATTGCATTTTTGGATTCTACTTAAAATTCTAAGCATATTTTATGTATGATGTTACATCTCTAGAGTTAGTAGTTTAACAGCTATAAACAGTTGAAAATCGGTACTTTGGCTACTTTTCACCTTGGTAGCAAGAAGACCATTAGAGATGGAGTAAAATGAACTTCACATTCCTATCTTAACTTTTCAAGTGCTATCTGATGGGACTAACTGGCAGGCGGTACCATGGGTACCAAATCTGGTACCTTGGGAGGTACCATCAGTTAGCACCATAAGATAGCTCTTGAAAAGTTAAGATAGGAATGTGAAATTCATTTTACTTCATTTTTAATGGCCTTCTTGCTACCAAAGTGAAAAGTAGCCAAAGTATCGATTTTCAACCGTTTATAGCTGTGAAACTACTAACTCTAGAGGTATAACATCATACATAAAATATGCTTAGAATACAAAGTAGAATCCAAAAATGCAATAATATACAGGGTGTTCCATTCAAAAAAATGTAATTTTATATTGGCATTTGTTTATGGGCCACCCTGTATAATATTTTCATTACAAATAAAAAAAATAGGATGATTACCTACATGTCGATAAAAAAAATATTTCTCTATCTTTAAAAATAACCAAGTTAAGGGAGGTGTCCATTTATAATGAATAACCCTGTACAGGTAAGCTAGTTTAGGCTTACGTTAAACCAAATACGCGTTAGTTGTGATTTGTCAAGATTTGGTAGCTAATTGCTACATTGGGTCTAAGCAACACTTGGTCGAATAACATAACCATCTAGGTGGAATTGGAATGTCATATTCAATATCTGGCCGGCAGGAAGTCGCAACGAAGTTGTGTACAAACATTGATTCGTCATCGGCACCACGTCGAATTGCTGCTAGGAGTGCTAGGGATACCTATTCTAATAGTACAGGATTTATAGCTTTTGGGGTGAAAAAAGTTTCACAAACCCAAACATCCGACTACTGATTTCGATTCCTAAGACAGTGCCTTATCACCGGACACAAAGTGCCCATAAATCCCCGCATTGGAAAATTTACAGGAGCCAATGGAACTATTCCAATTTTAATGTAACCTACTGCAAAGTGAAATTGGCGTTCACGGCCCCAAGAGGTCATCTGATCATGGTTCAAACGTATTTTTTTGAAGAAACTAACCCAAACTAAGCCGAAAACGACAATTTTTTCCAGTCGGGAAAAAAATTCAACGGAAATGGCTAAAAAACGTGTGAGTGAGGTGTGGGTGAGTGAGAAGGTGTGGATGTGTATGTATGTGTGAAGGCGCGTGCGTTGGTGTTTGCATGAGGGCGCGCGTGGGGTTTTAAAGGACATGAACAAGGGATAAAAGAGTTGTTTAAAGAAAATTAAGGGCACATGAGCCCTTGAAAATATTTAATTATTATAAATATTCATATTAAATATAACAGTACCGCTTAATACTTAAAATATATCATATGTGGACACACATTTTCCTGAAACAGTAGTACCTATGTACAGTTAAATCAGTCTATAAATATGGCTAGAAATACTATGACCTGACACATTCAAAAATAATTATGAGATAAATAAAAACAAAATTAAATTACTCTAGATATGTCATCTGAGACGTCGGGGTCTTGTTCATTATGAGGCAATTCTGCATTAGAACACTCTCTATTGCAGTGATGACACAATTCTCTGCACCCTATCCCCGCTGACTGGCATCTACAGGCATTTTCACATCCGGGGTTGCACGCACTCTTAATTATGTTCAGGAGGTCCGGCAGCGGGGCAGCCTGCAGATCGGAGCAGTATGCCACAAGCCGCGCTGGGTTGTCCAGTTTTCTCCAGCCATATTTCTTGGCATCCAGCTTTGTTCCAATCCAAGCCATTCTTGTCAACCTCTTGTCAACCAAGTCATCAGAGCAACAGCGAAGAACTACGGGGAAAAGCTTCCCTACTCTGCCTGTGTGAGCCGGCATCGTTGTCTCTACAGCGCAAGCTAACCTCCTGGGAAATGGCCAGAATAAAACCAACTGGATCCGCCTTCTGAAGCGTGCACTCGAACAGAGAGAAATAAGGGTGCTAGAGGACCCCGGGAATCCGGATGCCTTGACCATGCAGGCAGCTCTGTAGCGGAAAATAACAGCCTGACCGTTGCTATAGCTGCAACAGTCACGGATATTCTTGCCATGCTTATCCAGCGCAGAAAACCTATCTAGAAGTTATGTTTTTTCGCCCAAGGGAACTGTGGACAACATCGAATTGGTACAGCATCACCTTGGCAATGTGAACTCAGCTATTCTCTTTGCTCACGCTTGTGATACGACGATACAACGTCAGCTGTTCTTGGAAAAGGAAAAACATCAACATTGAAAATTCTCCAGAGCAACGAACAGCCTTGTCAAGAAGGTGGACTTTTTTTAATCAGCCTGGAGAGGATATAGAGGATCGCCTCCTGTGGCGAGAAGATGCTTCTTACTTTGTACAGAGGAGCGAAATGTGCCACCCTAGATGAACTTCGCTACACCCTCTGTAACAAGTAAGCCGTCGCGCAAAAGCTAGATGCTGATTTGTAGCTGAAAACGTTGCCCCTACAAGTGCAGCTGCTCGACAACATTCATTGCGTGTGCACCTGCAGGTAAGTTGAAGAAAAATAAAAGGATAAAGCGTCCTGCATGAGTAAAATATTGATTATGTTGTTATTTTATAGGTTTAAGAATGGCTTGGAATTTGGAACAAAGCTGGACGCAACGAAGAATGGCTGGAAAAACTGGACAATAGAGCGCGGCTTGTGCCACACTGCTCCGACATGCCGCGCATGCCTGCTTCCCACCGAGTCTCCTGAACCTAATTAGGAGTGCGTGTGAGTCCGGATGTGGAATGACTAGACGTTTACCGTACCACATCGGAGGGCTTAAGAGTTCCGCGCGCATTACATTGTTGACAAACACCGTATCTTTAGGGTAAGCGAAATACTGTCAACTGGTCCATAGCTCAGCGGTTGGATGCTGAGTCTGCGATACCGGCGCGCGGCGACTCGTGTTAAATTTTAATGTTATGTGTAAAAAGTTTTTTCTTCATTTTGGGCATGCCTTGGGTTAGTTTCTTTGGTTGCGCCTCCGTAGCGATCGAAGGGCCATACATGAAGTGTAATATTCGACATTTTTGTCTTTGAAGCCCTCCTATGTGGTACGGACAACAATAAGTGTGCGGGGAATCGTGTCATCAGTGCAGTTTAGAGTGTTTTAATGCAGAATTTCCTCATAATGGAGATTACCCCGACGACGTCTAGAGTAATTTCATTTTGATTATTTTTTATTTGATTTCATAATGATATGTGCAAGTGTCAGGCTACGGTATTTCTAGCCATATTTGTTGAATGATTCAATTGTACATAGTAACCTTTTATACTACTGTTTCAGTAAAATGTATGTCCACATGTGATATCTTTTAAGTATTAAGTGGTACTATTATATTTAGTATGAATATTTATAATAATTATATATTTTCAAGGCTGATGAGCGGCACCGCATGCGTCTTCACGCACACACACACTCACAAGATGCGCGTCAGCTTGAAAACGGGTCAGATAAGCCCATTTTGCCACCATTTTAGCCTTTTACGGTGATTTTTTTCCCCGATTGGGAAGAATTGAGAGTTCCGGGTTGATAAAATATGTTTTCTTACAAAAAATACGTTTCAACCATGATCAGATGACCCCTTGGGGCTGTGAACACCAATTTCAATTTCTATTAGTTACATTAAAATTGGAATATTTCCAATGACCTTGTAAATTTTCCAATACGGGGATTTTGGGGACTTTGTTTCCCGTGATAAGGCACTGTCTTAAAAACCGAAATCAGTCGTCAGATATTATGAATTAGTTTTTCTGGGATTTGGGTCTATTTTTCGGTATCATTCCTGTACTATAAATCCAATAAGTCATGCTTAAAAATGGGATAATAACATAAACATTATCACGTAAAAAAGCGCTTGCAATCATGTTAAAATGATAAGATGCTTCTCAAATCAAATCTACTTGAACACAACTTTTAGGTTGGATTGACATCAGGTTCAGAAACTGGTCGGCAGGAAGTCGGAAGAATTTTGTTTACCAACGTTTTTTCGACGTTATAGCCACGTTAAATTATTGCCCGGGTATTCCTAAAGCAAAAATTAATATTTCCAAAAAGTCATGTCTAAATGAGGTTATAAACCTACAAATCATACATCTACATCTCAAAATCAAAACCTTTCGAACATAACTATCTAGGTTGATGTCCGACGTCAAATACAATATCCGGGAGGTAAGAAGTCGCAGCACCGTTGTGTACAAACAACGACGTTGACACATTAAATAAATAAATTATTATGTAATGGAAGCTCAAACTTATGTTAAAACAATCATGCTTATTAAAATCACAACCATTCATTGATGTGCAAAAACAAGTGGAAGGAAATAACAACGACATTGGGAAAACATGAATTCTGCTTGGCCATTCCTATATCTAAATTCAAAACAGCCATGTCTATATGTCAACCTAAATATTATCACGTAAAAGGCGCTTGAAATTATGTTAAAATAATATCTAATTCTTCTCATAATCAAAACCATCTAAACAATATTCAGAATAAAAATTAGCTAACAACTCTGGCTTATTTCGTTACCTTATTAAAAGAATTCGGTATCGAAAAAATCAGCTCAAATCAAAGCTCTAATTATCGATACTAAAAATCGCCTCGGTTGATTGGCTGTCACATAGAGACGCGGTCACATGTGTGCAGGCCGTCACATTTCATCTAATTTCACGGCTCGCTAGGCCTTTTGTGTTGTAGCGAGCGGGACCCGATCGAATAGGGGTGTCCCTGTCAAACACACACAACTCGCACATGTGCTTGATAAAGAATATTGCAAATAAGGAGAGATTATTAGTCAGTATCAATCATTCCCTAGATTACGAACGTTTTGCTTTATCATCGTGTGATGGTAATTTTACAATGTACGTGCATTGTGAGATAGTAAGCGTTTGGAAGCCTGGCTCCAAAAAACTCTACCGGGACGACGAGATGAAATGGGTTCACTGAACTTCATCTTATACTACCCACATTATCCAAGCATAAAAAAAATTATACAAATTCGCTTATTCAGACGTTGATTATCTACAGATAACAATTGGGGTGTTACTTTTCAGATAAGAAATAAACATTGACAAAGAAACAACGTTGTTTGAACTTATTTTCACTCTAGACCTTTAACAACGGTGAAATATCTTTATGTTAGGTAATTCATGCAACGTAACTTCAACGTCGACACGACGTATTTTCGTCGTGGTATAACAAATTTTTAGATTATAGATATCCATTGCATGATGTGCGCCCAGACAGCACCATTCTGCGAACATTCGTGTATTATACATTTCATACGGAATATTAATTTTTATTTAAGCACGTGGTTGACTAAGCTAGCGAATAACAAAAAAATATATTATTAAGGCAATATCTTGACTCATCTAAGAATATCACATTCTCCCACTCATCGTTATTCCAGTGGTCATGATTGCACAAACTGACATCGAATAGCATGATGTTAGGGCAATAATTTTGGACTTTTGAAGGCCTTCTACCTTGTAACGGAATAGATGCTTATTCCGCTACATTAAATTTTCAATTCAATTGCAAATGATTTTCGATATTTAATATTTAAGTCGCCAGTGACATCTATTCACGAATGGGTTTATTTCGTGCGAATAGCGATTTTAGAAGTACGCTATTTTGTACCTACAACTTGTGAATTTATTTTACTATAGGTTACTATATTTAATATTGGGTAATTCTATTACATGACGCTACGTAGTTTATAGTGTTATAGTGTTCATCACATGTTATAAATTAGCCAATAAATCATCGGCAAACATAATGTTGTCCAACGTCTTGAATTTTGAATACGAATCTTGTGTTGAGACGTTGACGGGTAAGTGTTGGTTTTTAAACTTGAAATATTTAATTCATCTTGCAATATATTTCACTAACTCTTTAATTTCTAAATACATAATTAATATTTGTTTATGATTCGTTTAGTCTTATTTGACTAAAGCAAGAATTTAGCATTGTTATATTCCACTTTTAATTAACTTACATCTTCAATATTTTTTAATTATTGTCGTGACCTTTTGGGTAATAATACCGATTTATTGGTTAATATTTGCGTCTCTCATTAATCAAATTCATGTAATTTGAAAGAGGCTTAGTGCAAATTTAGAGAGAACGTAATTATTTTATCGTTCAGTGGTCACGCACATTTTTTACGTATTTTCATTCAAATTGAACAGTATTATTTGGGTTAATTCTCAGAGTAAATTCTATATATTCCTGCAAAGGTAGTAAATTGAATTTTCAGTATAACTTCTCCGAATTTTCCCTCATGGTATTGCTGGTTTTAATACTTTTTCTTTTCAGGCTCATTTAATTAAATTTTCAATTTATTTGTTACATCAAACATATAATTATCAGCACTTGCTCTGTCTAGTCTCAATTCTGATGTACCGGCATTAGTTTGCATTTGTGAGAGGTTAATCTCGCATATGTAAATTTATCTGGTTTTATCTTTTATCTAAATTTCTATCTCGATGCCAGATGGTGATTATATTATCTTTACCTTTAAATGAATTGAGGCGCAATTGCGCTCAGTTTTTCGTTTATGTGCCAAGGGCCTAAATAAAAGTAATAGTAATTGCTTATTTTGAGTCATAAGACTCGTTGTTAGAAGTTGTACCTCTATTTCTCTATCTATTATTAAAGTTACCTTTTATTTAAATTTACCGAGAGTCACTGAATTGGAACTTCCATTACTATCTTTTGAATTTTATGTTTCAATCATGATTTTCTTATGAATTTTTATTTTAAAGTAAAGAAAAGGATATCTTGAGTAACAGTAAATATTTATAATTTTTGCTTTTTGTCTGCTCAACTGAACATTGTAATTTAAGTTTCTAATTATATCTGCTTTTACCAGCAAATTTTCAATTTTAAGATTGCTTCATCATATGTGTAACATTGTCACTGATCTTCACATAATGTGTCCTTGAATATTATTTAATTAGCAATATACATTGGTCTAAGACTAGTTTATTTCTCCTTTTATGTTCTAAATCTGCACGACTGATTGAAGAAAACGCCTTGCTGTACCAAACCAATCTGAGGGAACCAATACTTTGTGAACCAAATAAGTCCTCGATAAACCCAACAGATACTAACTTGGGAACAGGCAGAAACGGTTCCAGTAGAGGTCCCAATACGATCGCATGGTTATAGAATAATTGGACAAGCTAATTATTAGCCATTCAGAAGATAAACATATTGTAAAGACCAATTATAACGCTCTATTCTTTTTTTAATCTTTCATATTAATTTTAATTTTCATTACTAAGTCAATGTATTCATCAGAAAAACTTCATTTCAAATAATTTCTTCAATTATATTTGTAATTTAATTATATAGATAAACTCAATTAATATATTGTTGTTTTGGAATTTACTTCTTTAATTTATCGAAATTTAATTTATGAATTTATAATTTGTCTCTAGGTACTCTGGAGCCCACAAAAAATTACGGCTAGTAAAAGAAACAACCTACCACCTGAAAATAACCGTAAAAAACGAGCCTCAAAACGAACATTATTAATTAAAAAAAAATTCTTATGTTATGAAAAGTAGTATACAGTTGGCGAACAACTAATATTTCATTACAAAATGGCGCCAACGCCATACATAATTAATCAATTAGTATTTCGCTAGCTTTCGCTACAACCTCATTATGTCGTCTGCAGATCGTTTGTTTACTAATTACTTTGCGAATTAGATGAAGATCTCGTTTAACTTTTACAGCTGTATTTACTACCTGTATTTCGTAAAATGTGTAGCCTAATTACGCGATCATATATGCGGGATGTTTTTCATACTTTCCATTTGTTAGTATCTACGAAATGCTCTTCTTCAGCTTCTCCCACTCCACACTTCTTCCGACGCGCTCAAAGCACATGATGATCCAAGGATGCATGTCAAATCGGCTATGCATGAAAGAAACTAAAAATGCAAAATTTTAATAAAAGCGTGATATCTCAAAAAATATAAGAGCTAAAAGAATAAACGTTAAATCAAGATAAGCGTGAAAAAGTTATCTTTTAAAGCGAATGTGAATGATTTTTGGAAAGTTGCTCACTTTGCACGGAGGATGTGTTAGATTTTGAAAAAAAAACATACCTTCAATTCTTTTCACTTTCATGTTTTGGAAAATCTGAAAAACAAACATCAACGATAGTGGCTTTAGTAAAAAAGGAAATAAGCTAGCTACATGGTAAAAAAAATACAAATCGGTCCGGTCTATTCTCTCAGAAATGATAAAGCGTCAAAGTTTTAGGCAAAACTAGGTGCGTCACTTTTTATGAAACTGAGTGTATTCCTATAATATGCATAGTTTGATAAATGCAGAATATTCTAATGAGAATTAAATATGAGATATATTTTGATATCATTTGGAATGGCTTATTAATTATTTACTGAATGAAGGCAGAATAAAGGAAAACGAAGAGATTTTGTTGGTTCTGAATTTGCAGGTCTATAGTTACCTCTACAATTTCTCTAATGAACAGTTTAATTAAATTTAAAAACAATTTTTAATTAGAAGATGCATATTATATTAAATAGTTATGTACAAAAGTAGCAAAAGCAAATAAGTATACCATCGTACACCTTCATATAGCATATGACAAAATGTTTAACACAAAAAATATATGATAATCCGAATCCATGCTCAAAGGATTTACAACATTTTTCGTACAAATTAAAAGTTACATCAGTGGCGTAACTCAGAGGGGACGGGGGGCACCAAAGGCACCAGCCTCGGCCGCCAATGCCAGGGGGCCCCTTTGAAAAACAACAACACATTTTTTAACATTTTTTGAAGAAGCTACCGGACTTGCGGTTTCAGCAAGAATAGAAAATTCTTCTCCAGAAAAGGGTCGCAAAATTATTATTATTTATTTATATTTTTTTTTTTGACGAAATCGCTGAAGACGATGCAGTAAACTTAGAGCCTGAACAAAAGCTAAAAGATGAAATGTATGAAGCAATTGATAAGTTAGTTGGGCAGTTTAATTAGAGGTTTGAAGCCTAAAATACCGTTTCAGAAGATTTCGGTTTTTTTAACGGGAAAATCAATATTAGAATGCACAGGACAATATTTACAAAAAACATCTGCAGACTTGGCTCTAAAGTATTCCAGGGATTTGAATGACTTTGAATGTTTGGAAATTGAAAATTTTAAATGTAATGCCCCAGGCTTTATTCGAGACTTGGCCAATGCCAGTCACCGGGACATTTTAAATTGCTTTGAAGAGTACAATTTAGTTTCCAGCTACCCAAATATTGCCACTTCATTAAGATTAATTTTGACACTACCGGTAAGTTCAGTAACATGTGAGCGCTGCTTTAGTAAATTAGCCCGTATCAAAGATTTTAAATGCGGGAGCATGTCACAAGGTAGGTTAAATAATCTAGCAATTTCAAGTATCGAGTACGAAATTGAAAAATCTTTGGACTGCGACATTTTAATTGACCAAATGGCGGGCCAAAAAGCAAGAAAGGTTCAGTTTTGTATTACTGTGTTTAGAATTGTTTGTTAGATATGTTTTGATTATTTTACAGATATAATGTTCCCAAATAAAAAGTATGCTTCATATTTTAGTTTAAAATTTTTGTCTATTTTGTATGTGGGGGGGGGGGGGGCAAACTTTAAGGCTGTCTAGTTACGCCGCTGGTTATATAATACTTTCAGGTGCAAGTCACATTTCTTTGACAATTTGTATATGAAGGTAAGTATTTTAAATGGTAATATTAATTCCTCAGGCAAATGATTTTCTTTATTTCTTTAAGGGTGCATTTCTTATGTTTTTAATAATTAAATTCACATCTGGATATCGTTTGCCTCTATCATGTCAAAGGTGTTTCTTTAGAAAAACAAAAAAATACTTCCTTAATTCTATGCTACATACATAAGGGGGAAAATCGTAAAGCTATGCTTATAGGTGGTTAGTTAAAAATTTAGGCCATCTGAGCTTTAATGTATAATAAATTCTAAGAACGAATGTCTCTTTGTTCCCAACTCCATCACGCTTAGTATAATTATCGAGACACGCCTGTTACCAAAATTTTTCAAAAACATGTTTACACAATATTTGAAAAAAGACACAAATCTCCCATGGAGGACCAATATAATATTTGAAAACATTTTAGCTATGCCCTAATTCCCAAACAGGACGGCCGTAATGTTGAAACGAAAACCAATTTTACAGTCTGATGGTGGCCATAAAGTTCTGACAATAATAAGTCCGGCCGTCCTCGTGGCTTCCGTGAAATTTAGAAAAATGAAATATTGTAAAAATTATCTTTTTTGCCTTTTTCAGAGAAAAGTAACTTTCTTTTTCATATCTTGACTGTTTAATGTCGTAAATAAGAGATTGTGTGCATTTTTGACATTGATATGGCCTATATATTGCCGACCTATTTTTTATTCACTGCCATTCTCTTTATAATTTGAAAATATATATTACACATCTTCAACTTACCATAATAGATAATTTCATTGTTCTACAATGAGTTCCAATATAATAATTTGTAACTATTATTGTTCACAGAAATTAACTAAATAAAAGGCTTTAGGCAGGCATGGTAGAAATATCCAAACATAATGATAACAAAGAGAGTATGAATCTGAGTTCAATTTATATATGTTTTCCCGATTTTAAAAATAATCATAATATTACTCAAAATTATTCTTGAATAAATATTCAGTATATAGTGTTTCTCAAAGTTGTTAAATAAAACTTCTCTTCTGGCTATATACACGTAATTAGTACCTATAAATATGCATTACCTTATCACTAAGTATATTTTGACAAAATACACATTCTTCAACAAAATTTTACACATTTTTTGAAAATTTTATTTTAAGTATCATAATACAATTCTTAGATAAGTCTTCTTAGACTGACATGCAGCCGAACTTATTAATGTTCTTTTTAAAGTATTATTATATTATGTCGCTCATAAAGTCTATGATCCAGTCATTGTATAGAATACTTAAGCATTATTCAGCGCTTACTTTTTGAACGATCAAATTAGGAAATTTAAATTTGGGATCCAGTGATGATTTTAATGTCAAATTAAGAAATACAAAATTCAAAATGGCTGCTAGGTGCCATTTTGAACCTCTTCCCCTATCTTGTGCTACATTATTTTTAATCTCTAAGCGAATAATCCTAGAGTATTAAGTCAGCAACTTCGCTCAATACAAAATGGAAGCATTTTTAATGTTATTAAATAAGAGAAAAGTTCATACGCATTCAGTTTAGGTGCTTGAAATGAAAGCCCTGTATTTCTAGCCACATAAAAAATCTGTCTGAGATTTCTCCATGAACCATAAACTAACCCAATGGGTTCGTGTTTGCCATGAACCATACACGAACCCAAGTTAGTTTATGCCATGAACATTTTAAAATACAGTGATGTCAATATTTGGGCATACCTTTATTATCCTTTGACATAAATCCAGAATAGGAGCAGATTCCACCTCAATACCTTGTGATGTTGACAATGATAAAAACATCATTTTGTACTGAAAGAATTTGACGTTAGCGTATGCTGGTGCAATCAGGCTAAAATATTTTACTTGGATTTTTTTGTTTTAAGCAGTGTCTTTAAATGGCCAATTCTCGCCTATTAGAAGAAAAAAACAGAAGCAATTTTTATCTATAGCGCAATGCGCAACTTCCACGAGGCTGAAGCACAGAAGAAATTAGTTTTTTCTTCTGTGGCTGAAGTATCATTAAATGGTCGTTTTCCAAATGGCCGTATCGTAGCAAATGGGTGGTATTAATAAAATGAAGCATAAGCTCAGGCTCAAATATTCGGAGTATATGCTCCAAACGGCATTAATAAAAAAAAGCGAAGCTAATGCTCAAACTTGTTTAACTCTAGATCTCAGCATTTGCTGTATTAATAAATAAAAATATTTGCGTGAAAGCGGACCGTCTGGTCTATTAGGTTTGAGTCTAGTCAGTTGCAATGGTATGCTATGGTAGAGGGGTCGTTCGGCAACATTTGCACTTCAACACGTCGACCACAATCATCCACAATGGATCTTTTGTGTATATTCTTCTATTTTACACGAAAATTCCTATCTCTCGAGAACCTCAGAATATTTCGAGGGTGGAGCTTTTGTACATCTCCAGGTGCCACAAGAGCATTTTCGAGATGCCTCAACCTTTGGTGAGGTAATGCCTGACATTCGCAGAATAGGTTTTCTGACGTCTCAGTCATAGTTTGGCAGAATCTACATTGTTCGTCAGTGGTTTTCCCCATTTTCTTGAGGTGGTACCTCCAGGCGCCATGTCCAGTGAGACGGTCTACGACCAGTTTTATCTCATTTTTTTTTGTAGCTTCAGAAGCTTTTTTGTATAGTTAGGCGAGTGAGAAATGAGTCTTTTGGCCTATCTCTGCCCAAGGGCATTGACCCAATGTGTCTCTTTCCGCCTTTTTTCCAATTTCTGAGTTCATTCATTACGTGCCCTCTAGTGATGCCATAGAATGGTTCAAGCCCCTAAAAGGCAATCTGTGCACCATTCCGTGCGAGCTAGTCAGCGGCTTCGTTACCTTACACACTCTAGTGCCCTGGTACATACATTAGGATGAGTCTGTTTCTGTTTGGCAGTTGATCTGCAGCCATCCGACAATCCCACACTAGCCGGGAGTCGATTCTGCTTGATGCTAGAGCTTTTAAGGCTGCTTGACTATGCGATAGGATATAGATTTTTGCACCTCTTAGACATTTTTGGCACATTCAGAGATGACTTAGTCAGTAGCAAACTCAGCTGCCGAGTGAGGGCACCATGGCCGAGTTTTTAAATAATTTACGGAATCGCAAAGTGTAGTCAGTGTGTAGAGACGTGGACGAGTGACACTGGAAATTGTTGTATCGATTTGAAAGGGAAAATGTTGAATGTGAGCATTTCTTGGGTCACTCAGCGGAAAGGAGAGGAGGAGCTCTGACGCTAGACGCTACTGCAACGTTTAAAAATATTTCTATGGTATATGGCGGATCCTGGTTTTCAGACTGGTGTCGCTACAGATATAGAAGATCGTCAAGCAACCGTGTCAAATGTGATGGCAGAAGTTATTACAAGAATGATTCAAAAATCTTTTTATATGATCTATTTCCCTTCTACTGACGAAGCATTTGAAAGAGGAAAAGCAGTGTGGTAAGAATCATTCAATTTTCCTTGTGCAATAGGAGCAATAGATTGCACTCATATTCCCATTTTAAAGCCTGCTATCCATGGAGACGAGTATATCAACAGGAAAGGATTCCCGAGCTTCAATGTAACATCTTTGAAATGTTTACAAGTGTGGATATTTCTTAGCTAGGCTCAATTCATGATGCCCGCATTTGAACTAATGCTGAAATCCAGCCAGTTATCGGAAGAAATCAAGTTCGTGCTGTTCTCCTAGGCGATGTAGGATTTGATTATGTTGCTCCATGACTAATGATACCTGGTAGTCCAGTGCAACAAGCATTCAACAACATGCTTACCCAAGAAAGGTGTTTTACAATCCAAAGTTAGACTTGCGATTGAGAAAGTACTTCAGATCATAGCGTGTTACTTTGTATTGCATAATGTTGCCAAATACTTAAAAGGTGGCGATTTCCCACCGGATGAAAATATAATAGAGGCTTGAAGTTATGCCAACGACGTAAACCTAAACGTATAGATTGACATGTGCTCATGCGCATTGGAAAGTTATCCACGTTACCGTTCTACGGACTACGTGGGCTTGCGTTTCCCCACGGCAACGTGAAACGTGATGAAATTGTTGCTTTTTGTGACAGAATCTCGAAAAGTCGGCTACGTCAAAAGTCAAGTTCATGGTTTTTGTGGTTATTGGTTACACATTTATTTTATTTGTAATTATTTCAGACACACGTGGTTTGTCTGATTATTCTAAATTTGTTTTTGGAGAATTCCGAATTCGGTATATTTTGGCTTTACGCAATATGAGTACTGAAAACATTTTTAGCACTCGGTTTCGGTTCAGCGAAAATTATGACCTTCATTTGCGTTTATGGACAAAATCCTTACGAAGACCCCAACCATACAACTAAATATGATTCAAATTACTGGAAAATCACTTAGCATCCGAACCCTTAGGGAACGCGTTCAAAACTGGGTAAAAAAATACCTAATAGAATCTAAACTGAACGAATGAAAGTAAGTCATTTATATGTTCATTTATGTACTACTAAGACTGTTTTAAATTTAGTGTATTAAGTAAAAATATAAATATAAAAAAAATAAAGCCAAATGCGTACCTTCTTATTTATATATCCACAAAAAATAAAAATATAAGTCACTAAACACGAAAAAAGATAAAAACTTGTGGAATGTGGATTGCCAGGCTAGGATTTTACAATCTATTGGCAGTTGACGACTTTGACGTTTTCACGTTACTTGCCACCACGGTCCGCTACTGGCCCTACTTCAACAGGCAATTTACAAAGCTCTGAAGGGTTCCGTAAACGTATAAATTCTTGCGTTTATGCCTATGTTAAGGTTTACGTGTTGTACTAACTTCAAGCCTCTAATAATAGTTCGAGAAAAAGAAAACATAAGGAGAAATGATATTGCTAATATTATCAGATGGGTGGTATCATTCAATGGTTGCATCAACAATAAGTTAGTGTGAGGAAGAAATATATTACCAAAATAAAGTAGATAGTAATAATATATATAAAATCAAAAAATTAAATATTATATAAATGTAGTGTACTTGACTAAACAAAACAGAAAATTTCAAAACTTTAAAGCACATGAAATACTGTACCATCGTCATCTACATGTATGGTATTTTTTCTTCAAACGTCAGTAAATCCGTCATTACTCGACTGTGTAGGCGGCCGTGAAGTTTCGTTTTTCCTCCGCCGGAGCTTTACTTTTCACTTTTCCGCCGGCGGAGGTAAAAGTGTTGTCATAGCAACATAGATACAATACAAACAGACAACAAAATAAGCGTCAACAACTCAAGATTTATTAAACTACAATTTGTATTTATCACTCAATTTGTGACTGCATTTCTAAAAATCACTAATTTAGGAACAAATTGGTTATTATTTAATCGAACTTACTCAATAACTGCTTATCAATACGGAATTAAAACGCAATCGGAGACGCAATCGTCAAAAAATAATTATTGTTGACAGTGTCCACTGACAGCTTTATGTTACATTACTATAGCAACAACCTGTGCCTATTCACCGATACCGGTCTAAGCCGCCTTGCGAAGCCACTTATCTTTAATAATAATTAGATATTATTACTATTAAAAAGAGATGTTTTCGCATTAATTTGTCGACATTTGAAGAAAAAACAGCATATTTTATTTGGAGGAAAAGTTACTTTTCATGGCTTGCTCTCTATTACCAGCCTCACTCCGTTCGGCTGTTAAACACGAGCGCGCCATGAAAAGTGTCACTTTACCTCCATATAAAATAATATACTATTTCCGTTCGGCTGTTAAACACGAGCGCGCCATGAAAAGTATCACTTTTCCTCCATATAAAATAATATACTATTTTTCTTCTACTCTGACTTTTCTTTCTTCAATCTCAGTAGGTATCTGCCGTTCTAAGAGAACAAGGCGTTGTAATTGCGAAGTGGTTAGTTTTCTTGCCGCAACTGTTTCTAGTTCCCCCAAACTGTCAGTACTTGAATTGCGTAACAGTTTACTATATAGGCGCACTATAAATTTGGCGTTTTTTATGGATTTTGACAGTTTAAAGTACAACTGTCAAAATCCATAAAAATACGCATTTTAAATCATTTTTTTATGACGGAAACCCATATTAACCATTAGTTATATTATAGAGGGGGTACTAAATCAGGTACCGTTTATTAAATAATTGTTTACTATGCGGGCGCGCGCTATATTTTGCGATTTTTATACTTTAATAAATGTCAAATTCTAAAAAAATGCGTATTTTAAATCATTTTGTGGTGGCGAAAGCCCATATTAACTAATATTTTTATATTAAATGGCGGGTTCTATTATAAAGATCATAGTTCTGATCATCAATAAATTGTTTACTGTACCGAATTCGAGTTTATGTATGAGGATCTCGAAAACTGTAGATACAGTGCTACAGTGGCGGTCAAATTAAGCAAAATTGCGCATATAGATGCCTAATAATATGCCGTTTAGAAAGTTTGAAAATTCCCATTATTTCCGAAGATATCTGGAAAAAAATTAAATTTTTAAAAGTTCTTTTTTTTTTTTCCTGGGCTTATTTGAAAACGGATTTCAAATTGAATTGCACTTTTGCATTGCCACTTTTTTCTAACTTTCTTTTCTTAAATGCGAACTTTAATTTTTTTGCTTTCGATTTTCAGATGATAATGGCATTATTAATATGAATATATTTCTTTAATTTTTTATCTTTTTTTTATTTCTATTTTTTTTTTTTTTTTTGAAATTACTTATTTTGCTTTGGCGTAATTTCAAAAAGCTTAAGTTACTTTTTGAAATTTTTATATTCTATTTTATTTTGTTTTTTCTGTTAATCGGAAAAATAAAGCCTTTATTTTTAATAAAAAGAAAAAATAGTAAAACTAAATAAACAGGTTCGTTTTTTTATCCCAAAGCAAAATAAATAATTTAAAAAAAAGAATAAGAAAATAAAAATCCATATTCGTATATTATATTCTTATCATCTGAGAAATGATAAAAAAATTAAAGTTCGTATTTAAAAATAAGTTGATGATGACCCCTTGAAGACGAAATGTATGATTCCAAACTGAATACCACCATTGGATAGAGCGGAAAAAATGGCAATGTAAAAGTGCAATTCACTTTGAAACCCGCTTTAAAAAAAGCTCGGGAAAACAAGTTTTCAATATATCGGTTTTTTTCCGGATAATTTCGGAAGTACTCCGAATTTTAAAACTTTCTAAACTGCATATTGTTAGGCACCTAAATGCGCAATTTTGCCCTAATTTGACCTACACAATCTGTTTCTCTTACGGTCTTCGAGTTCCCCATACATAGACTCGAATTCGAGCCACCCTGTACAGTGACTAACCCAAACTAACTAAGGCTTACCGAAACTATCAATTAATTCAACCTAATCAACTAACCAAAGCTGATCTAAACTGAACAAACTTAGCCCGAAATAACCACAGCTGACCCAAACTACGACAACCCCGGCGCCTTGGATTATATTATAATAGCCACTTTTAAAAAACAACGAAAAAACAAGTAAAAAATCGTAAAAAAATAACAAAGAAGCTGAAGAAAAATACGGATAATTAGATAAAAATCAACGGTGATAACCTATAACTTAATGGCTAAAAAAGTAAAAAAATATAATTTTTATATCAGTAATTATATTTCAATAATCCTCACTTTTTGGAAAGAATATAAAAAAATTGAAATCGATTCCAAATTTTTTCAATTTTTTTTTAGAGATTACCTTATTGTAATCATCGCCCGGCCAGGCTTGCATGAAATAAGGCTTGCGCTTGGCAGATATCATTTAATCAATTATTATAAATTAATAAAATCTCTACGATTTGAAACTCCCTGTATACTAAAACTACACCTAATGCTGTTGTGCGCTACCAAAAAACTGAACACGTACATTTCTATAGGAAGAAAGGGTTTACGATCTAAACATCCCGAATATGGTGTGCGCCAGGATAGTAAGCGACAAAACGGTCTATAATTCAGGCAGTTTAATGTACCGAAATCGCAACATTTATCATGCGCCATTATAGTAAGTAATAGGTCTGTTCCAACTGAGCAAGAAACCGTACATGGGACGGTAATTTCCAGTGGCATAATTCGTTTATCAACATGACAGGTACTTATCACCTCCAAAAATGAAATTGACAGCTAGAAATGACGGTCCCTCGTACGGTTTTCTAGTCGGTTGGAACAAACCTAATTATTACCCAGTAAAGGCACCTTAAGTTGATCAGGTATCATCCTAATCAGAGAAGGACAAACTCATTTCAATAAATTTGTCGTCAGTTGTCAGTATGGTGTTTTGACACACTTGTCAACAGTAATCGAAATGATATGATGCGATACATCTAAAATCATTATGTGTTTCTAATTTCACTCATTTCGTCCACAAAATTGTTGGTCTTATCATTTTTTAAATCATCATCATCATTATATCAGTATCATAATGGAGATGTACAATCCAGAATGTCCAAAATTGCCCTGGATGGTTGAGTTTTTCAGCTCTGAAGATGGTGGTGTTCTTAACAATCAACTTGCAGCTGCATTTGCTGAAACTACATTGGGACATCTTAGCAGTTTGAACATCAAATCGAAAGCCCCAGTGTTCAGAGCAACACAGCTTGTTTGCACCATACCATTAAACGCTACTTGTAACACAATCGAAGAACTAATGAACTTAGGTATGTCAGTAGCTCGCATTACGGCTCCGGGAAACCAAAAAGACAAAATCTTAGAGCTGATTGCCAAAGTAAGGGCCTTGGTAGATAGTTTCAGCAGAAAAATTGGCAGAATATACCCGCTCGCTTTTGCTATTGATGTGAAGGGTCCTGAGATTCGCACTGGCCGACTTGAGAAAAATAAAAATTCTATTTATCTTGCGAAAGGAAAAGTAACTACCTTAACTACCGATGAGGCTTACGAGGAGTTTGTAAGCGAAGATATGATTTTCGTCGATTATTCAAAATTGCCTGAAATTATCCAACCTGGAGATAAAGTTCTGTTGGATTATGGAGCTTTGCATTTATCCGCCATCGAAGTAGCAGAAAGTATCGTCAAGTGTATTGTAGATAAAGCAGGAATGTTAATTGGTCGTTCCTCTGTCATAGTTCCAAATGCCCCACTAGATCTTCCAATAATCTCAGACGAAGACAAAGACATCTTGCAGATGGCTATAGATAGTCATATCGATTACATTATGGTTTCTGGGATTTACAATAAAGAGAACATTCTGGATATTAGGAAATATATGGGGCAAGATGGAGACAAGTTGCAAATCATATCGAAAATAGAAAATTCGATGGCAGTAGAGAATGCCGATGAAATCATTGATTACTCTGATGCTATATGTATCGACTGTGAAAGGCTCTTATTCGACATTCCCAAAGAAAAGGTATTCATAGTGCAAAAATCCATTTTAGCCAAATGTAATCTTCGAGGAACTCCGGCTATTTGTTCCACCAACATACTGGACGTGTCCTCGTTAACAAAGTCAGAGGTATGTGACATTGCCAATTCGATTATAGATGGAGCTGATGCCTTGCTGATAAATCAATCAGTGTGTACTAAAGAAATTGTAAAGGAGGTGTCAGTGGTAAGCAAGGAAGCTGAGCCAGCCGTGTACCAGCGACAGGTATTCAATGAACTCATTTTTAACATTCCGACGCCAAACGAGTCCATATATTCTTTGTGCATTTCTGCCGTGGAGGCTTCACTCAAAACCAGCGCTGCAGCCATCATTTGCCTTACAACATCTGGAAGAACCGCCAAGTTAATATCCAGATTCAAACCAAGATGTCCTCTCATCACTATCACTAGATTTCCTCGCATTGCGAGATTGCTGAGACTATATAAGAGCGTTGACCCGATTGTATATCTGAAATCTTTTGATGGGAATTATGATAAAGACGTAGAGGAAAGAATTCAACTCGGCATTACTTACGGAAAGCAGATGGGTTATATCAGAATGGGCGACGCTCTGGTTTCGGTGACTGGATCAAGGCCTGAGTCTGGACTTCCTAACTGTATGAAGATACTGTATGCCTCAGATTATGATACGTTATTAAATAAAGTGAAATATTAGTTTGCCTCTCTAATAAAATTATATTCATATAAGCAAAATTTAATATATTACGGTATCAATATGGTTGTGTCTTATTATCCGTAATCAATAAATTCTAAATTGTCTTAAAGAAGTTGTTCCCCCTGTTATCGGGTTCCATGTGATCACTTTCACGCGCCTCATATCAATTATCCAACTAAAGTGACAAATTCTCACGTCACATGCATGTCAGCTCAAATTAAAAATTTAAATCAGTCCAAAAAAAAACCTAAACCAATTTACCACGGTAAAAACCTTTGAATAATGCCACCAACTTGGTTATATTGGTTTGAGCCGCAAGGCGTGCAGAATAGAGACGTTAACATGACATGTGACCTTCTGGCATTGATAATATTGTGCACAAAAGGCATTGTGGATCAGAATGTGGAGGGTCATTGAATAACTTGTCGTATAATTTTTGCCGAGGGTATTCCGGTTATTATAGTAAGTGGGGGGGGGGGGAGATAAAATTTTAAATCTGGGAAGTTACATTAACACGAGGAAATGCCTGAATTGTTTACGCTTTTTACAAAGTACTTGAAAAGAGTTTTGTCATATCGGCTTTTTCGTCCCTGTAATTTTGTTAATAGGCATTATCTTAGTTATTTATTCATATCTTATTACGCATGCATATTTTTGTAATGTATAATTTTAAAAATATTTATGTTTTTATTTTGAATCAGAGATCTCATAGTTGTCAATGATTTAATAAAACTTCTCAATAAACAAGAATAAATTTGTCACAATTTTCCATACTTGAATAATTTTTCTATGCAAATATTTCATAATATGCACTTAAAGAACCAATTATTAAACTAGCCCAGTAAAAGCAGTTAAAAGGACATCACGCACGTTTAATAGGTATTCGGGGACCAGTAGAATTTTCCTGAAATTTAGTATGTTATTTAGCTTAAAAATATAAATATTTTTTCTATTGTGCCAAACTTGTGAGTATACAGGTTGCGCCAAAATATTATGTTTAATAAAGTATGATTGTCAAACCGATTAACATTCAAAATACTTATCTCGTTTCGTAGGTAACTACTGCCGATTAGAGTTGCAGAGAATTCACGTTGGTACATAATATTTATTTATACAGGGTGAAAGAAAATACTTATTTTTTCATATAAGGTGACCTTTTTATTGGCTTTTATCATACAATTTTTCTCTTAAGGATTATACTAAGTATGGCTCTACTTATATAGGATAAAAAGACATGTCAAGGATGACCAATTTTTCGAGCATATCAAGCGACAACCCAATTTTGATAAGGTAAATGTAAATGTCAAAGAACTCCCTAGTTAGCCACCTAACCTCAAATGCTTCGTAGTCACAGCACCTCTCTCAAAGAAAGATGAAATGTATGACCCTAGTATCTGGCCGGAGAATGTGGGTGTAAGAAGATTTAACTACAACCTCTTTCAGAAATATAAACCGTCAGGTGATTTTTTATAGAGAATAGAAAAATAAAATCTACAATAAGTACAAATATATCTAGTAGCATCTCACCAAAGACAGAGGAAAAAATAAGTCTAATCCATCAAAACCTACAATTATTGGGTAATAGCATAGACAAGATACACCAATGCTTAAAAGAAAATAATGATTGTAAACTTCTTTTACTTACCGAACACTGGAAATCGGATAGGCAGTTAGAAAACATAAGAATCAAGGACTTCAAAATAACAGCCAAATTCTGTAGAAATGAAGGTGAACATGGTGGAGTAGTGGTATATGTACATAAAAATATAAAAACTTCTGGGTGTAAAAAAGCGAATTTGAGTGTGCGACAACAAAGTGTACGTTAGGTAAAAACCAAATTATAGTAATACTGTTAGCCAAATGAAAGAACCTGGCTGAAAAGAATGCGGGCAAAAAATGTCCTCGCATTTTTAGATGCTGCCACATATTTTTCCCAATAATCCTAATTTATTTTATGTCTAGTTTCCTATAGTGAATTTACATATTTAAATTTTCTCCTTGAATACTTAATTTTATTATTTTCCCTAATGCTACTGTCTTGTATTATTTACTATTTTATTTATATAGGGAAATCCCGAATAAGTATACTATTTATATTTAGTCGCCTTCAAGCTACACCAGACAACCGCGCTACGTTTACTTCAGCTTTAGCAGTGGGGCAGTTTCCTGATTGGTGCCAGGCTTGAGTATAGAAAAAATATATGCACTTTGACGCTAGACAAACACCTAACTTTCTTTACATAGTTTAAAATTTCGGCAGCGACTTGCTTTGGTCATTGGCGTGGAAATTGCCAAACTGTGTGGTTATTTATTATTTGGGTGTAGTCTATCTTTTATCATACGTTATCTACTACTAGTTTTATTCCTGATTGTTTCGTTATTGTAATATATTTATTCGTTGTTTTTTGTTGCACTTGGTATGTTTTTAAATCATGAAGAGAAATATTTTTTAAAGAGGAAACCACTTACTAGCCAATCTATGGAAATTATCGCTAATGTTTATGGGGTTTGCGATGAAGAGGCAAGAAACAATGCTTGTAAATTAACCTTAAAAAGAAAAATTGATCGTGTTCTCAGGACACCGTTCGAAAATTTCACAAAGAAGATGAGGATCGACAGTCCTAGTTCAAAAAGCTAACCCAAACTGAGAGAAATAATGGATTTTTCCTATAGTCATCAAAACCTTGAGAATGCAATTAGAGGTAAATGGATTTGATTTTCGAAAGTGCCAAAACAAGAGAAAAATTCTGGAGAGACCTGCAATTATTCTGCATTGGCGCTATAAATATATAAGGGCAATTCGAAAATACAGAGAGCAAGGACGTAACATAATTTATATTGGCGAGTCAGGGGTTGATAACAATCTAACTTTTGGAAAATGTTGGCAAAGTAACGACGTTCTTGGAGTAGTTACACTAGTTAGTAATATTTGTTTCTGAAATTGATTTTATTTCTTATGTGATCTGATAATATATTGCAACACGTTCTTCTGATTGAATGTAAAATGTAAAATGTAAGTAAAGATTTTTTTCTCTTTCCCAATTAATTAGAAAAAAGGAACCCAGCCCCGGAGAGACGTGTTACAAAGCCCGGCCCCTGTCGTGGGGTCGTTTGAGCGCCACCCGTTCTAGCCAACTAAACGGAAAAAGCTCTGCTGGTGTTGTACGGTACTTAGTACGTAATTTCAATCTAACGAGAATAATGGCACGATTATAATCAACTTCAACTAACTTCTATCAAGAAAACACAATCTAACAATTTAAGGAACAATATATTTGCTACTAAGCTCTTTCCTTTTTTTTTGAAAACACAGCAACAATCTATCAGGAGAAAAAAAGTTAAATGGAAATATGGTTAAGTAAAGACAAATGAGTGTTAAATGACGGTTAACATAGTTGATAAAATAAACAGAGTACAATATGGAGATTGTACAGAGACCATTTCGGTTGGAAATACTTGGTTCTGTATGCCTTACCACTAAATGCACTAAATACTACTTATCGAAGTGATCACTTGACGTTGACTAAGCTTCCTGCAACTAGGTATGCGTGCGCTAACAGCTGCACTGATTTTAGATGTAGCAATAATAGTATGTAGCAACGAACGGCTACTGTAATTAAATCAAATGACTCGACAAGTTAATAAAAGACCCGAACCAGAATAAAACTATTGAAAGCGTAGCTGTCGCTTGATTCATATTATAAAACAATAAAATTCAGAGCAGTTATATCACTTGACTAATGAATGAAATGAAGGAAAGTATCGAGCCAGTGCTTGACTTTTATTAAAATGAAAGAAGATTCAAAGCAATCAGATTAACTGGTCCGATAAACCAGTGAATAAATGTAAATAAGGTTAATGAGCCACCTTAGAACTCGGTGTTCAATGTTTGATTTATTTTAATGAAAGAAAACGACATAAAGCTTCAGTGCAATACCCAAATCCAGTGGTCGAACTCTGGTGGAGGCGCCGGGCACCTTAAAATACCTCAGGTACTGCCTCTCGCTGGCCCTGAGGGGAAGATCTGGACGAGATCTCGAGTGCTCAGTGTCAAGATGTACAGATGTGCTGCGGGCAAGGCCTGCACTCACTAGGATAGAGATGGTTCCAACTGCAGGTAAAGGCAGTTGTCTACTGGTATGCGCGGTGGACCTCCTAGAAAGCTTGTACCCCTCCGGAAAAAGTTGTGGCCCTTCAATAAAAGTTCTGGCCCTCCAGAAAGAGTTGTGGCCCTTAAATAAAGCTTCTGGCCCTCCAGAAAAAAACCCTGAAATAATCCAGTGCGCATTAAACGAAGCCCCCTTACTTTAATGAAAATCATAGACCCCCTCCTCTTGCATAAATACATCTTCTTTATAAAACAAATTTCCCCAGACAAAAAACCCATGGACTTGCAATGCCCATCAGCAAATAAAAGAGATACTAAGGTTCAGACAACTTGAATATAAAAAGATAGGTATGAATCACCCCCAAAAAAAGAATAAATAAACTTCCCCATACGATCAAAATTAAAGTTGCATTAAAATAAAAATTCGGATTAGATAAAATGGAGTAGATAAGATAACATGTGAGAAAAGCAAATGGCGGTATTTGCACAAAAAAAAAAAGGTAACACAGATAAGCAATTAAATCATTAATTTAGGCAAAACGATAGCAATAATTACCTCAATCTGTGTGTAAGGGTGAACTATAAGATATTCGACGGTCTCGGTCTTGTATGACGAACGTGGAAGCCGCTATAAATAATATAATTCATTCCACAATATCTATACTGTGGAGATTGTGACGAAAAAAGAAGTACCTACACAGGATTTTTCCATATATTTTGCCACCTACCTAAAGTATTGGTTTACTAGATAATAAAAAATTTAAAAAACAAGTTTGTATAAATTTTCATAGATCGCCAGGATTTATTATTAAACCAGATAAATAAGCGAAGCAAAGCGTTCCTAAAATATAAATTTTCCATTTCTAAATGGGTTACTTCGTATATGGATCCATTATCGCATATTTAATTCATTCAAATATGTCTCTAGTTAATAAAAACTTGGAAAACGTCGTTAATACCAGCACTAATATTGGGGCTCATTACTCAAGCGACTTTCAGAGCTGTCGCTTAAACATTGTTCCAATGGATAAACATAATATTGAAACAGATTTAAATGGAGATTCCAATAGCAACAGTGTGCATGAAGGGAACGACTGGGAATTGGATAAAAAGAATAATAATTAATTAATGGAGTCTGGTCCAATAGTTAGGAGGCCCGACGCCTCTGCAGAGCCTAGAAAATAATATTGCAGCTTCTAACCACGAGAATAAACCAGAAAAAAGAGTAACAGAAAACCTGGAAGACCTTGACATAACTGAAGAAGAAAGAATTGTAGGGACAAAAAGGAGTAAAGCAGCAGAGAACCTGGAATAAGATTAGGAGTCTTCTGATGATGAAAGCCTACAAAAAAAAAAGATGTAGAATTGCAGATAAAAGAGAGTGGACAAATTTAAGAATTAAAAGATTGAGAGAATAGAGAAAAAACATAAAGATTGGAGAGTAGGTCCCCTGCTAAAAGATGAATTAAAAGAAATGGAAGAGAACTGGGCTCACAATGTTCTTCGAGTGTCTGTAGCCGGTCAGAATTTATGAACTGGCAAGCTATTTCTGAAGAAAGCCGAGATGCACTTTTTAATCAGTTTTGGTCTCAAATGAATTGGAGCCAAAGAAAATCAACATTTCTTCATTGATTACGAAATCCAAAACAGCAAGGTAAACAAAGGCTTCAGGGAAAGTTTCCAGGAGAAGTTCGACATTTAAATACACCATTAATGTTAATGGACAAGTGCCCCATGTATGTAAAGAGATGTTCCTTTCAACTTTTGGTCTAAGAGAATGAAGTGTCTTACACTGGGCCAAAACATCCGAGTCAGGGAAGTATTAAATACTGCTGTAAAAGCGGTATACGAAAAAATAGGGCTCTAGAACTGACAGTGGGTTGCAAAAGTAATTCTTGTAGAGTTTCTAGAAACTTTAGCAAAACTTCCATCACGATATTGCAAGACATCCACAAACAAGTTGTATTTAGCGCCCATTTATGGAAACTCTATATCTGATCTTTAGAGAGAATACCTAAAATACAGCTCCCAACAAAATCTCGCTTTGACACACGTTCGATTGCCCTGTAAAGGAAAAAAGCCATGAAATTCTAATAGGAATTAATTATATATCCTGAGATTAAATATATTAGAACATTCTGGTATAAAAATGTTTGGTTATTATTCAACGCTAAAGCAGTGTGATACAAGGCAAAGTCACTATTATTCCTGATGCTTACATCTTTTATGAATCTACTTAACCCCCGGCGGCGTTGCTGTTTCCCCGACATAACCCTTAACACCGGTGAAATGATTTGATTAACAATATGCCCTACACTTTATCTCGAGTGTCTCAAAGTGAGTCGTGTTCACAAGATCAAATTACTTACTATATGAAATTTCGTAATGACTGAATATAGAGGGTAAAAATTCTATTATAATAGATCGACTTTAAAATATACATGGAAAGGGAGTAAAAAAATCAGCAGTGTAAAAATTCAAAAAATGTTTGAGTGAGGCACTTTGACAACTTTTTCTTTCGCTTTGTAATTTATCACTTTAACAGGATACTATAAACATTTTTGTTATTTTTTATAAATGCCCTTTAGCAGGAACATTAATAAAAAAAATATACCAAAGTCTCTGAAATGTTGTCATTGAAAAATAGATTGATGAATTTTTACGAGGTTTCTAAATTTTAAAAGGGTTTTTTTATGTAGATTTGCTATGATTTAGTAATTTTCCCTTAGGCTCAGTATTTTTAGACCAAACCAAAAATTAATCTAAACTCACCCAAAAGCAAGGAGGTTAGCTGTTGTACTTGCATATTACCGGGTAGGCCTTCTTTCTGCAGAGCCATAACTTCGGTAGTATACTGATACAGACTTTGGGGATGAAATATATTGAGGTATAAGGGCGGTAGCTAGGGTAACTCATAAAACAGGCCTTCTTTCCTGCAGAGCCATGACTTCAGTTATATACTGTGATGAGACTTTGGGGTAAGAAATATATTGAGATATAAAGGAAGGTATTTACCTAGTGTAAAAGTCATAAAACAGTGACATCCTCATTTATCATATAGTTTTCTGATTCTTCTGTTTTTTGCTTTACAACCAGTCACAGCTTTCTGGGTAAAATTCAATTTGCAGTTTTCTTGGATTACTGATGATTTTCTGCATATTTGCTTTTATTAGCTTACTTTTCTTTCTGATGCCGTTTTGTCAATGGGGCAATAAAGATTAATTTAATTTATTAATTTTTTGTATTACTTTATTTAAAGGAGAGGTAAAAATGTAACATAATGAAAACTCACTCGTATTGTCATTGGATATAATATAGAAGCACTGTATCCTTTATCAATCGCATCAAAAGAAAAAGCAATAAAAATTGAGACATCAACCCAGGTACATTAATCTTGAGCAACTATTAAAAGAATAATATCTGTCCACACATTCTAAATATTTGCAGAGAGAGCCCTTCCTGCCCCGTCTGCATTTTGCCACCAGCAATCGTTAACTTCGAAAGTTTTAATGATATATGACTTGACCATCTTGGTCCTTTTGGGTTTCGTATTCATTCATTTCTTTCCCGATACCTTTATATCACATTTGGCCAGTGTGGCATGTATTTTTATATAAAAATACCTGATTTATATACAACAATGACATTGGAAGCGTGGTCCTTCGAGCTTTTGTGTCAGGCTTTAGTGAAAACATGCAGAAACACCTAACCGATTTTTTTTAAACTCTATGATTATGTAAAAAAAATGCGCCCTATTATTATATAATGGCTTTCAGAGCTTCATACATTGCTTCAAACTGAAGTACGAGCATTTTTTACCAGCACTAAGGCGGTTAGTCTGCGGTTTTCCTTAGTTGGAAATGAGTGGTCCCTAGAAGTGTTAAACAAATAACTCCCAGAAATAAATTAGCAACTTTTGTATGTGGTATGTGTTATCAAAGAAGAACAGATGGTCCAGCAAAGTGCTACAGGTCTTTCCCACAAAGTAAGGAGACCGAGAAGAAGGCTGCCTTAAAATACCAAGTTTCATATAAGGCAAAGAAAGCTGATAGTTCAACAAATATTTAGCACTTATGACTAAGATTATATCAGTGTTTGTCAATGCAAACTAAATTGAATTCCCCAAAGTCTGAATTTATATCTTTATGTCTAAACACGGACTTCAAGCATCAAAAATAATTATTAAGCTTTTAAAACTTTAAGGTCTGAATGTAAGTTTAAATGAATGAATGAATGAAGATTTTAATCATTCAGATATCAAACCCTGAATTCAGGTATGACTGGATTTTATAATGCAATGACAAAATCAGAATATATGCCTTTAAGACTGAACACAGACTTTAAACATCAACGTTTTTTTCGGATGCTCGACGTGATGCTCGACGTCTGAATCCGGAGTTCAGATCCTAAATTTAGACCTTAAGATCTGGATTTAGAGATTGAATTCTGAATTTAGAGTTTAAGGTCTGAATTTAATTTATTAAAACCTTAATTCAAAAGTCAAACTCGGAGGTCAGCTGCCAAAGTTCTAATTCAAAGTTATGGTCTACAGAGAGAGTCTATAGAGAACAGACACATTTTTTACTTCAGGTTCATAAATTCTGAAATGAGGCTTTATATTCTGAATTCATCGCTTTAAATAACTTAAGTAAGCCATGTTATATCTTAATGGTTAAATTTATACTTCAAACTGTGAATTCAAACAACTACTCTGCAACCCAGACTCTGAATTTAAAGTATGACTTCAGGGTTTTGCCAGTCTGAATCTATACTTTAAAGCCGTTAATACAAGCATCAAAGTCTGAATTGAAGGGTTAAAAATTTTGATTTATTACGTTAAAACTGAAATTCGAAATTCAAATTTCGCATGCAGCCTCGAAAGTCAAAGTCTTAATTTAGGTTAGGGGCTAAATTTATAGTTCGAAACTGAACTCAGAACTTAAAGTTGAATTGTTTTGTTCGACAATTGGTTTACAGTGTTTGAATTTATCGCGAAACTTGAGCAAAAATAAGCTGAATAAAAAAAAAATTAGTCAATCAGCAAAGGGGACAAAGCAAATAATCGATCATTTTAATGTGGCCATGACCAGACCCGACTAAATACAGCTCAGCCGTGATGGGAAAAAGGGTCGCCAGAATCGTGATATCATCAGGAATATTAGACCAACGAGAGGGTGGCTTTTGTTAAAAAAACTGATTTGTATGTGTTTCGGAAGCTTGGTACTCGGGGGGCGATTTCCCAGATTAATTTTATGATAAATGGAAAGAACGTCTAGTCTATAGGGACGATCAATGTTAATTTTGGTGTCGCTAATATGGCTGACTATAAATTGAAGGCGATTTTATTTTTCCCAACTACAATTATTTTGTTTAAATATTCATCTAAAAAAATCATTTAGCGCTATCTGCATGTTTGATATACAAGAATAAGGAAATTTTTATTATTTTATGAGTTAATAATATAGATTATTTCCCTCATGTATAAAAAATCTCATATGAGCAGTGCATTTTTCGAAAAATTAAAGCGGTAATTGCTCGGCATATCCTTATTTTGTATATGACTTTTTTTTACATAGCTACCATCTATAGCTACGATAATCAACAATATTATGTCTTTACTAATGCCAAATATTCATTAAAAATGTCTTGTTTTGGAGAAACTTCTTTGAGTTTTATAGAGAAAAAAGAAGAAGAAAATGAAGCAAAAATCCAAAAAATAGCTAGTCATTACAATAGTAATGAAGTATATTCAGAGTTAATATAATTTTGAAAATTTTTTATTTCAATATTCGTTAGTGACGAGGTAGAAGCTTAAAGTGGGCTATTCTACCCACAAGAACTTACATAATGGCTACCGTCAAGCGAGTGGGGACTATCTTACCCGCAGGAAACTATTAAATTAATATTGTTAGAGGAATCATTCGTTATATTAGGCAAAATTTCTAAAGAGAGATAGTTTGATTTGGATTTTAATGCGGGACTTTTTTGCCTACAAGGTAACAAATCATCATTATAACTAAAAAAAAAGCTTTTGAATTGTTTGACAAATTATTAATTGCAAAATTATCTATTAGTTCATCCATTCGAGAACATGAAGGTTGATTTAAATTTTTTAATGAATCAAACGATGTTTTAATAGCTTCACATTCCAATCTGTTTCAGATTGAAATGTTTCCAAATTAGCTTGATATATTGACATATCTTTTAAAACTTGTGATAAAATATATTCTTCACTATTTTCTCCCAAATTTAAATTAATTACCTAAACAGTACTTTTATTTTCTCATAAATTTACCAATGAACAAAAATCCTTCTTAAATGCCAACATTTGCATTCCCGAGTTAGCGAACATATTAAAGGATTACCATGAAGACCATGTGGAACGTGACGGTCAAACAGCTTATGGAAAGTTATCATAAATATTTTAACATTACCTTTAATCCGTTTAAGGATATTGAGTGTAAGTCAGCGCGTAATACAAAAGGAGCTAAGCGAAAGCAGTCACAACAAAAACCCGGAGAATGCGCTCTTTTTTAAAATATGAAGAGTATATGAAAATTGTAGACTGATGCAATAAGGATAATCCCAATGGCATGCAGAAAAAGTGTTTTTTGTTTTGTCATTTGAACTAGTTTGAAGAGAAGGCTAATTTAAGGAAGAACTTAACAACGAAGGAGACACTGGCCGAATTCAATATAACCCAATTTTTAGTAAGACCACTCAAATATCAGAACAAATCAAATTGAATTGAATCGAGGAGTACGTCAAGGAGACACAATATCACCGAAGTTCTTTACCTTGGCGCTTGAGGATGTCTTTAAGAAGTTGGAATGGCAACAGAAAGGGGTTAAAATTGACGGGACGTTTCTGAGTCATCTGCGATTTGCTGATGATATTGTTGTAATTTCAAACAACTCGGACGAGCTGGGGGAAATGCTGCGGCAGTTGAACGAAGCTTCTAAGAGCATCGGTCTAAAAATGAATATAAACAAAACGAAAGTAATGATCCCTAACAATATTCAGATCTTCATAGACAATCAGATTATTGAGAATGTCACCGAATACATCTACCTCGGACAGGTTGTTAAGCTGGGAAAGGAGAATCAAAAGGCTGAAGTAACCAGACGCGTGCTGCTTGCTTGGGCTGCTTTCGGCAAACTTAAGCATATACTAAAAAAATCCAGACATCCCAATAAATTTAAAACGGAAAGTGTATGATACGTGCATTCTACCGGTGGCGACGTATGGTCTGGAGACTATGACGCTAACCAAATACAGCGCAAGTCGGATGAGAATAGCTCAGAGAGCCATGGAGCGAGCAATGCTGGGGATCTCTTTAAGGGACAAGGTGAGAAATCAGGAGATCAGGAGGAGGACTAAAATCGTTGATATAGTCGAGAGAGTGGCCGAATTGAAATGGAGCTGGGCGGGACACGTAGCGAGGCAGGATGGAGAGAGATGGACCAAAAGGGTGATACAGTGGAGGCCTAGAGAAACAAAGAGAAACAGAGGAAGGCCACAGAGAAGATGGACGGGTAACATCAAGGAGTTAGTCGATAGAGACTGGCTTAGAATTGCCCAAAATCGACACATATGGAGAGCTCACGGAGAGATCCAAAAGTGGATTAACGAGGGCTGATGAAGAAGAAGAAGAAGACTCATGGGGGTGATAAACTTTGCGCATGTTTCAAGTGGGTAATTCGGAACTACCAAAATCGAGATATTTGTCAATTAGGACTATATAAACCAGTTATAGAGAAGCGGCAAAATATAAAAAATTATCAGTTCTTTTCACTAGTAAATCCATTTTGGAGAAATGGAAAATACATGAAATTTACCTGTCACCTGGAGGTGCCACCAAGCAAAAAAAGCAGGGTCAATACCAAAAAAGAAAGAAATTAGCAGTCATTCCTTGAGGACGACAGCTGTGTCAAAGTTGACTAAAGAAGGCATAAATGAACAATAACCTAATAAAATAACAGGACACCATTGGAAAACCAATTACCCCATATCTGCAAATATATGAAGACCATGCAGGAATAATAATAGTACGGCGGTTAGTCAGCGATATTGGGGCCAACCTTGCATTTCGAGTAGAGGATTCAGATTTGGCATTGTGGTGGTGCAGTCCCATACCTCACTTTTAAGAAGAAGTGGAACCAAATTTACAACCACGGGAGAGCAGCGATATGGCGGGTTGCATACTTGCCAAAGGCAAATTTGAGAAAATAACTAAACGAGCACACCCGACCGTTTTAGGACTGAATATCACTCAGAAATGCTACGGTGGGTGTCCTGGATCGTAACTGGACCATGTGTAAGCCGTGTTGTGGCAGGTTGCCTACCCTTTAGGAGCAGAAGCTAATAAAATCGATTCTGTACTGCTAAGCTGAACTGTTGTAAAGTTGGGTTCTTAATCAAACTCCAACAATTCTTGTTTGAGTACTCTTTCATTTATATAACAATGCCTGACGTCTCGAATGCCGCTTTGACTTTTCTAACTTTGTTTGTTATCGGGCTCTCAAATTTCTACTATAAGGTGTTATTCGGTTATTTCTTTTTTGACAGATTTAGTATCATGAAGCCTGCATTTAGGCTATTTAGAGTCATAGAGTTACATCTCTTTGTTAGAGAGCAGCAGCATAGAAAGCGAAGTAGAGACGTTAATGACTGGTCTCTCTGTGTTCTGTATCAGAAATCTCAACAAGGAGCGGACCTAATCGATCCATCACTAAACAAACGAGGAAAGATAGAAGAAGGAATCGCTACCCTGGGTAGAAAAGTAAAAGCTCTCCAGAAACTAGGGAATATATCTGGTAATGCCAACGTGGATGAGCTAGATGCTGGCCATGGCATTGAGCATAATTTAAGAACTAATAACTCAAAATAGCATAAGAGCTGCTACGTATAGCTTGTGATTCAACCGAGCTCGCTAGAACTGAGAGAGATATGCAGATTGATTGTCAAGAAAATGTCGATTCATCCGTCGAGCACGGCCAAGAGTCAATCCAACTCATAGGCTGACTTCCACAGAAACCAGAAGTGCGATAGAAGTCGCTGCAAGCAGGAAACTAGACAGTAAAATTTTAGTCGCACTCCAGGGCTAACAGGGTAGGCTCGGCGTATGGTACCACAACAACTGACGGACAAAGTATGTGCGAGACCTAAAAACCAACTCAAGTTCAGGCGAGAAGTCAGAGCAGTCAGCTAAAGCAAGTGATATTGCACTTGAACAAGTGATGACAATGCATGACAATGTGCCCTCTTTCTACAAGATTGGAATATCTTAAATCTGAAGTCGTTCCTTTCGTGTGATGCTGATGCAGGGAGAGGTAGAGGATGCAAAGCCATACAGCGATTCATCATGACTATGTACGACCGGTGAGTATCCATATCTACAGTTACTAATAAATTTATCAGCTCGACTTTACCGCAATTCAGCTCTATTCTTTTTTTAAATACAATTTACAGTGTTAAGCAGTGCGAAAGCCTCACCAACTGAAGATTCCCTAGATCTCCAAATTTTGAGGCGCAGAAGGCCAGAGAATAAGCGATCTCCCCTATCCTGAACCACTTGCGTCTAGGGAGACCGTTCCACATTCCATCATTCGAACACTCCAACCCGGTTTCCTGCATGCGTTTGCCGCGTCCTGTCATTTTGAGGTTAGATATAGAATATATTCGCGGAAACACATGCAAGCTGAGGTTTATTCCATATAATACGGCTCTTAACGCGTGTATTTGTACTTAAATCCAATCGGGGAGCAGCAGTAAGATACTCAATCACAACACCGGGTTGGAGTGTTCGAATGATGGAACGTGGAACGGTCTCCCTAGATGCAAGTTCCTGAACACCATCAGTGTGCGGCTGGAAACCCGGCCCGGAAGGATGGAGGCTACTCTATAGAACTAAGCCTATAGAAGCTTGTACAGGAACGCTTGTGGTATGTTAATACAAAAATAAATGCGCTGTGAAATACAACTGAGCTAAATGTAAAGTCCTTTGCTATGAGATTTGTAGTTGACCGTGCCCTAAGAACCTTGATTAATGCCAAGAAAGTGCCAAAGTCTGATATTACGAAGTGAATAATATTATCCATTAAAAACAATATGGAATTAATGCGAAATGCTTTAAATGTTGTTGCTAAACTGTCTGTTTGTATTAAATATCCGATTTCTTAATCTTATAATTTTCTGTCCACCTTACAACTGAGGTAACCTAAAGTTTTGAAATTATTATAATTATGAACATACCGGTTTAAAAACGTTTCCCATCTTTAAACACAGTGTATGGGTCCATTGGGAGCTGATTTGTTTATATTTTGTCTGTGGAAATGGAGTCACTCACAAAAATCCCTAGCTTAACACTACAAAATCGATTTCATTAGTTTCTGCGCCTAGGAAGTAGGCGACCTGCCACTACGCAACTGGCGCAGGGTCCAGTTACGTTCCAGAACGCCTCCCGTAATATTTGTGAGTGATATTCACCCCTAGAATCGGTCGGGTGTGCTTGTTTAGCGATTTTCTGAAATTTGTCCCTGCAGGTATACAACGCGCTCTCCTGTCGTTGCACACTTGGTTCCACTTTCCACTTAACTTCTTAAAAGTGAGGTCCTGAGATATGGGTATCACTAACACTATGCCAAATCTCAGTCCTCTACTACTCAAAAATGCAAGGTTGGTTTGACTAACTGCAGTACTATAAATAAAATGAGGGATAATAAGACTAATATTAATTGTCTGAAACCAGAACTTTCTACCTCCAATATGATCGGAAATATTACCGTGCACAGACCGGAGGCTATAGTACCTAAATGAAAAAAGAAATTTCTATCTTAGTTAATACACAGTTGTGTATTTAATCATAATTCTTATGATTTTTAACTTCTGAAAAACATTTTGTTTGAATTGATTTTGGGTTTTTCTTTATTTCGGGAAATAATCTACAAAATAGCATTCGTGGATCAAAATGACCAGATAATTTTGCATTCCAGCATGTTTTCTTTAAAAAAACTGCATTCGTCGATTTTCATATATTTTTAAAAAAGAAGAGCAAAATATATGAAAATGGGTTCATGGAGTAGAAAATGTGCTGTCATGCAAAATTATCGGTAATTTAGATGCACTATCTGCGTCATCCACTACTGAACCAGCTATCGGCAACCTTTTCAATATAAAAACCAGGCTAATTAAAAAGATTTGATATTTTAATTGAAAAGCCATACATTATTTTCAACGACAAGCATTTCATATTATTTTTCAGCATCATAAATAACTTTGTGTGTCCATTCGTCTCTGTGCTGTTGGAAGAGTGATTCGATAATTTCCAGTTGACAAATTTTAACACAACTCAGCCCTTGAACACTACATACACAATAAATGATCACAACATATTTACCTTTTTTAGTTTTGCTTTTTAAAAGCATCTGGTCGGTTAATTTAGCCGTCTGTATGAGAAACCCTCAAACACACCTCGGACGTGCTTCAAGAATAAAGTAAAATACAGAGATTGCTATAAAAAAAATTATATCAGTTGTGTTGTCAACAAGTTAAACTTTAACGACGAGAAAAGTTTTAGCTACAATATTATTCCGAAATATAATTATTTAAGAAGATAGTACCTACTTTTTTGATGTGATAATAGATAATAAAAAAACGTTCGAAGAAACACTGAGGCAATTTCATATTCCCATCTGTACTATGCAAATGCGTCATATTTTAAAATGCCAAATTCCCGCCAGCTTTATTATACACACACCACTTCGGATATGAAAATGGAAAACCCGAATCGAATAAACTTTTCACCACTTCAATAAATTGGCACTTTTCTTTGAGTTCCTAATAAAGGCACTCTCTGCGAACAGATAAATATAATTTCGAATTTTTAGAATTTGCATCCCGGTTTCGTGACTTACATGTACAATTTACAAGTTTTTCACGTTTTTCTAATTATACAGTATGCTCCAGCACACAGGGCCATGACTTCAAATATATGGGTACAGTGATATTTGTGAGTCGTTCTTAATTTGCGCATCATATGCGAAAAAGGTAAACTGTTGTTTCCCATCGCCCATGTGTGTTTGATCGGTATCTCTTCAACTGCGGCAAGCTTTTTCTCCTGATTCTCGACTCCCAATATGGTGATAATAACCATAGTCACTGAAATTGTGTTAATTGGTTGATGATTTTCAATATCTCTAGCTTGGTCGGCTCTCCCGACTTGATTTGTTGCGTTTGTTTTGCCCTAGGTGTATTATCCCATTACCTGTATATCAACTCAAGATGGATTACTATTGGCTTGTCAGCTTTTATTTAATTTATTTAGGTCCGTTTGGCATGGCTATAATCTCCCAGTAAATAATCATAGATGTATCCTTCTTGATCAGATCCTTCATTTTATTTATTGCACTTTGGCATTGGATTTACTCTGCTACTGCATGGTCGTAAACTTTAGTTGAATAATGTAGTATGTAGTACTCTAAACGATCGCAATAGGATAATCTCCAAAATCTATAGCTTATTCAGATCTCCTGACATAATTTGTTGAATAAATTCTCTACACTCTAGATGGCCGTATACCCTAGCTGGATGATCTGCCTCTGTCAGTTTTCTGGCCTTTGTATTACGCTGCATGTAGGTACATATCCTCTAAATGATCGTAAACCCTAGTCAAATAGTCTCCTATATAAGTTCTTCTAATTTGATTTTTTCTGGCCTGTGTCGCCATGGCTGTTCATTAGCTTAGTCATATTTTCGGACATGATTGACTGACACTCTACTAGCCTGGATGTATTCTCTGAATCCATTGTAACCTTTGTTTGGATGATCCCTTCAAGACTTTAGCTTAGTTAAATCTTCTGGCATGATTTGGTGAAGCCGTATTACACTGAATGCATTCTCTACATGGGCATATGCTTGTCTACTTTAGTCGGAACTCCTGACTTAAGTCTGTGTACTCTACTACATGGTCATAATTTGATAATGTCTAGTTCAATATTAACGAACACATGTAGCTTAATTAGTTCTATAGTTTGCTTAAAGGCGGTAGACAACAACGAATGTTGCACATTAGGCTTATTTACGACTTGCATTAGTTGCATTTGTAGTAAAATCACAACGCTTCGACTGGTATCGTCTCCAGGTGAATACCAAGGAGTTTGATGGCAACGCTTATTAGCACCCAAAGGTGTGTTTACTGAGCATGATCTGATGGGTGCACACATACGTATGATAATTACTGAGACCTTATTTTAAGTTTGCATTTAGCTAGTAAAGGTCTCCAAATATGTTTTGATGGTTTATTAAAACATTTGGGACTTTCGCAAATATATTACCGCGGCTACTAGCCACTTTGGACCTTGATTTTGTGTTCACGCATGGTAAGCAACTCCAGATTTTTCTGTTTATCCTGTTGTTGTGTATTTCTAGTATTCGTGGAAAATGCCGTATTCACAAGGCATTTCATATTAATCAAAATTCCTTGGCATATATTGCCCTGCCTGGATGCGTATTGGCATATTATAATATTATCCAGATCAGCTATACTCTCAATCGCAATATACTATGGCTTTATGTTACGCGTAATTTCAAAATACAATATATACCGCGATTCAGACCACGACTCTCTTTTAACGGTCTGAAACGCAGTATATAATGGGTTAGTTTGGGTTAGTTTAGGTTACTTTGGGTTGATTTAGGTTAGTTTTGGTTAGTTTAGGTTAGTTTGAGTTAACCCATCAAACCGAAACTAACCCATTATATACTTCGTTTTAGACCGTTAAAACAGAGACGTGTTCTGAATCGCGGTATACCGGGCGTCAACGAAATCGTTTAACAACGCACCATTCAAATGCTTTTTTAAGTAGAAATTTGAAATTTTGGCTGAAGATATGGATTTGGAAAACTCAGATTTTCCACTAAAAAACAAATGAATATCACTTCCGGTTTGACCGGAAGTGAGCATGAGGCAAGAAGTTCAAATACAATTCTGCAAATATTTTTACATATTTGAATAGAGCTGGAAATTCCCTTTTCAGCGATGTATCATAAGTTGTCATTTTTTTTTTCAAATTGGCGGCGTAGAGGGCATTTATTCCAAATTCAATATGGCGGCATTTTGACATCACCAATAGATTTTTTGTCAAAATTTTCGTTGATATCGGAGACAAGATAGGTTATCTTGCAGATTTTTCTCACTATTGGAAATTCTAAATAATTGTTATCAAATTGAAGCATTTTTAGTATTTCCTTAAAATGTCAAAATTTATGTAAATTTTTCTCGAAATTTTGAATAGAACCCTATACATATTTGTAAGCATTTAGATAGAGCTCGAAATTTCCTTTTGAACGATGTATCACAAGTGGCCATTGTTTTTAAAGATGGCGCTGTAGAGGGCATAATTCAATATGGCGTCGCGCCGTCATATTGAATTATGTCCTCTACAACGCCATCTTTATAAAGAATGGCCACTTGTGATACATCGTTCAAAAGGGAATTTTGAGCTCTATCCAAATGTGATAAAATATGTACAAGGTTCTATTCAAAATTTCGAGAAAAACTGACATAAATTTTGACGTTTTATGGAAAAACTGAAAAGAATTTCCAACAGTGAGAAAAATCTGCATGAAAACCTATCTTGTCTGCTATATCAACGGACAGTTTGACAAAAACTCCAATGGTGATGTCAAAATGCCGCCATATTGAATTTGGGATAAATGCCTTCTACGCCGCCATTTTGAAAAAAAGTGGCAACTTGTGATACATGGTTAAAAACGTAATTTCAAGCTCTTTTTTTATATATGTAAAAATATATGCAGGGTTGTATTTGAAATTTTTGCCTCATGCTCACCTCCGGTCAAACCGGAAGTGATATTCATTTGTTTTTTAGTGGAAAATCTGAGTTTTCATAAACCATATCTTCAACTAAAATTTCAAATTTCTCTTAAAAAAACATTTGAATGGTGCATTGTTAAACGATTTCGTTGACACCCGGTATATTGTATTTTGAAATTACCATAAGATATGCCAATACGCTGCCTAGATGTATCGAGTAGTTGCTCATAACATGTCCAAGCTATTTAGCCTAGTCAGATTTTCTGGCACGAGCACTAAATGTGTATTATATTGGATACATCATTTGCATGATTGCGAATTTATTTAGAAGATTAAGAATCTATTACAGACATCCGGGCCGATTTGAAGCGATAGTGTCGGGTTGGGCCCTTGTTCTAAGAGTCCTCTCTACCAGCTAACCCTTTCCTCCTATTTCCCCTTTTTCTTTCACTATTTTTTCAGGAACTCTTGTATGTTCTTCTTAACTAGTCTCTTATTTCTAGCATATTTTCTACCATAGTCTCGGGAGTTTTTCGCATATCCTTGGTCTCTCATGATTCCATCTTGGACAGCCTAATCAGATTTTCTGACACGAGCGTAAAAGCAGTATTATATTGGATGCATCCTTTACATGCTTGTAGATTTTTTTAGAAGATTAAGACTCTTATTACAGACATTCGGGCTGACTCGAAGCGATCTTGGTTGCCCGAATAGTGTCAGATTGGGACCCTGTTCCAATAATCCTCTGCTAACTAAACCCTTTTTCCTATTTTCCCTCACTTAGCAGTGATGTCATTCTCTACGAACATACTTCTCAGCAAAGTGAATTGTTTATTCAGTGTACCTATAGTGCTATTTTGTGCGCCCTTCTTTCCCTTTTGTTTTCGTTACTTTTTTTAGGAACTCTTGTATGCGCTGCCACTTCCCTCACTGCACTCTCTTTTTTCTGGCATATTTTCTAACATGGTCTCCGGGGTTAGGACTTGTATTTCTAGTTTTTTATATATCCTTTGTCTCTCATGATTCCATCTTGGACAGCGATATTTTGCTAAATGAAAAATAATTTGCTTATGTATTTTTTTGAAGTCAAAAAGTAATAAAAGCAGTTTATGTACTAATTCATTTTTCATTGTCAGAGCCTGCTCCCTACCCGCGACGCCATCATAGATTTAGATATCAGGCCTGCAAGTGCAGAGGGTGTTGGGCCGAGCCATAACACAGCCGTAACGTATGTTGCCTGTCATTTAAAATTGTATTTAAATGTGAAAAGAACTTACAGAGGATGAAATCGATAAGCGAACAGAGTTTTGCAAAATTTTTCCCATAATATTCTCTCTTATGCTTAATGGTACTGTCAACAGACACAATTATTGTAGATATCTGCAGTCAACAATCCCCGGTGGTTGACCGAAGCACACACCAAAGACCCCTAAAAGTGACAGGTATCAGAGGCCATGTCATTATCGGACCATTTTTCTTTTATCTTTTTTCTTTTATTGCGTCAGTGCTATATACTGGCAGTTATTGCGTGAACATGCTACCCCATAATTAGAAATCCTCTATCCAAACCGAATCTAGTATTAACAGGATGGAGCTTCCTCGGATTTGAGTTTGCTGGTTAGTGAATTTTTGGATCAAGCATTTCGAAAACCGTGGATAGGGAGGAGAGGCACGATTGAGTGGCCCGCTATGTCCCTAGATCTCACACCTTTATAGACTTTTACTTGTGGGGGGTTTTAAAAAGCGAAGTTTATAAGCATAGGCTGGATACTACCGATCATTTAAAAACTAAAATTAGAAATTAAATACGCGAAATTCCTTGGGATACTTTTGATAACATATTACGAGGATTTAGGGATAGGCTTAGATATTGTCTAGCTAATAATGACAGACAATTTGAACATCTGATAAAGTAGTGTAATTTAATTTTTACTTGTTTCTTATTTTTTGTGTTCATGATCGCTTATTTAAAGCTAGTCATGTGTCATTAAACTGGTCAAAACGTAGGTCTCTGATTTGTTTATGGTCCTGTTAAAATCTGCAATAATACTATAATGTGTTCCATTAAAAAATAAATTTATATAATTCTGTCATTTTCGCAGATATAAACACATAAAACCGTATACCACTGAAATTGGCTCGAAAATATTTATTAATATTCATTCCATTTAAAATAACATAGTTAATAATTTTTTTGACTCACCCTGTATACTTTGTAGGCTCCAGTTATATATGATCAGTGATGTAAAATTACCGTAATTTATATTTTTGGTTATTTACGCTGGTAATTTACGAGTGTTAATTACCAAAATTAATTACCGTGGTAATAAATTTGTGTCGTAAATTACTGTGGTAAATAACCGTAATATATTTTTGGTAAATAACAATAAATTACCGTAATTTACCGTAAACTGCAAGTAAACTAATAGCGATTTCCATTCGTAAATTAATGTATATTGTGTATATTACTGTCTTTTGGAAACCTCCAACTAGTTTACAAATAAAAATTGCTATTTTTCCAAAGAAGCATGTACCTCCATGTATAAAAAAATATCTTGTCATAATCATGTAATTACCACTTCGGAATAAAATTACGGTGTGTGTAAGTATCGGTGCAGGACAAAGAGTAGTTTCAGTTATTTGTGAATAAAACATTGTTTTTTCCTTAAATATTATTTTATTTTAAAACGAAAGCAACACAGAACAAAATGAATGGCAATGAAAGACAGACGACAGTAAATCCCCGGTTCGGCTAATAACCGGCAGCCGGCAGTAAATCTCCGAACGCATACTGTTCATATTGCTGACAAACATGGTACAGAGTGATCCCCTATAATGTCGCCCCCTTTTAACTTTTTTATTTTTAGTGTCTCAAAAAAATTAAATGTATGTTTATGTAGGTATTGAAAAATACTTTTTTTCTGTGTATAAAAAATATTGGAAAAATGATCTGTATACAGGGAAAAACAAAATGTAAATTTTTTCAATGGATCACCCTATATATGAATTTATTTTTCGATTTCTCATAAAGTTCTAAGCATAATTTATGTATGAAGTTATACCTCTAGAATCAGTAGTTTCACAGCTATAAACGGTTGAAAATCGATACTTTGGCTACTTTTCACCTTAGTAGCAAGAAGGCTACTCTAAATGGAGAAAAATGAATTTCACATTCCTATCTTAACTTTCCAAGAGCTATCTGATGGTGCTAACTAATGGTACCTACAGAGGTACCAGTTTTGGTACCCAGGGTAGCGCCTGTCAGTTCCTTTCAGTTCCTGAAAAGGAAGATAGGAAGGTGAAATTCATTTTACTCCATCTCTAATGATCTTCTTGCTACCAACGTGAAAATTTGCCAAAGTACCGATTTTTAACTGTTAAAGCTGTGAAACTACTAACTCTAGAGTTATAACATCATACATAAAATATGCATAGAATTTTACAAGAAATCGAAAAATAAATTCATATATAGGGTGATCCAATGAAAAGAAATTTACTTTTTGTTTTTCCCTGTATACTGATAATTTTTCCAATATTTTTTATACGCAGAAAAATAGTAGTTTTCCTAATCAGTGCGCAAAGTTATGTTTTCCCGCACGCGAAACCAGTTAGAATATTAATGTTGTTAATAATAATAAATAGGTAGTTATAAGTTGATGTTTTTGATGTCAATAAAAATTAAGAAAAAAAATTTAGTTATTTCACTCGTAGAAAAACATTGTTCCTAACACGTACGCAAAGTAGTTTACCCCCACTTGAAGCTTATCTGAACTTTTATCAAGTGTGATTTTATAAGTGTATTTTGTTCCCCGCACAGTGTGCAGGAAAGTGCTACTTTGCATATGCAAAAGTATGCGCAAAGTAAATTCTTTGCGGTCACTCGTAGAAAAAAGTTTTTTCAGTACCTACATAACTATACTTTTAATTTTTTTCGGGAAAAAAAAGTTAAAGAGGGGCGACATTATAGGGGATCACCCTGTACATTACAACAAAATACTGTAAATAACGTTAAATTACGGTAAATAACGTTAATTATTTAGCACGAGAACCAGTAATTTTCTATATAACTTACCAGTAAATTACGGTAATCAATTTCTGGTAATTTACGGTAAATTACAGTAAATTACCACGGTAATTTATCGGTAATTTACCAGTTCACATCACTGTATATGATCTCCAAAAATGTTGACAGATTTTAATTAATCTATACCTAAATTACAATTTTCATACCATGAGAAGTAGCCAACAAATTGAAAATCTTAACAGCTGCTGGGTAAATTACTCATATTGAGATAAGCACGTGAAAAAAATTTTAAATGTGTTCTATGACAACACGCTCGAATGCAAAGTTATCTGGTTATTTTGATGCGCAAGTGTAATTCAGGGGAATATTTCCCGAATAAGGACATGGTGTTAAAAAATAAATTTTTATTCTCTTTTAATAGAAAAACGTATATGTAATTATAAACAAAATAAAGCGACGCAAAAATACGATATTTTTTAATCCGAAACGAGACATTATTAATAATATATCTTGACTTTATTTTGAAGTTACTTATAAATTGTCGCTGTTATCGTAACAATGAAATTACCATAGTTACGTATATACGATGCAATTATCGCCGTGCTCTTTTGGTCTTATCGCTGTAATTTTCCGATAATTGCACTCCTCTAATGGGATTTTTTATACATGAGGGAAAAATTCAAATAAATTACCGCTACTATTTGTGAATTAACTTGGAATCCATTAATTCTGATAAAATTTCTGTTACGCAAACATCCGATAAATTTCATTTTATCCGGTATCCGTTAAACAATATATCATATCTACTTAGAAAGTGAACATTGAAGAGTTGAAAATGCTTGATTTATTTAGCATTTGATAAATCGAATTTTTTTGATATAGTTCAACTATTTCAACTCGACAATAATTAGAGGAGAAGCGGTCTTCTTGATGTATACTTATTTATGAGACCCTTACATCAAAGAGAAAATAAAGAAGCTTTTGTACACTAAAATAAACGCTAGGAACACGCGGGCATTAAGAAAAAGCAATGAATGTAAGCCCAGTCAACCCTTACATCGTAAATAATGGCCACCAGTGCACTATTTTCGTTAGGTTTTATCTCATATTCTATTTAGGTAAATCCACGTAAATACCTATAATGCCGGATCCGTGATCTTTGTCGCTCCGGGCCCTAAAAAGGATTAAAAGTAAGCTCATAGGAAAATATTTCACTTATTTGTTAAAGTCACAAAAGCACCAAATTGGATTAACCCTTTTAGGTTCACCTAGAGGGCGGGTCCACTAGGTTTGTAAATCTCACACAAAGCAGATGCTTCGGGCCGAAATAATTACTTTTAAGTAAAAATTAGTTTATATCATGGGCTTTAGTGAATCAATTGGAGAGCCGAATGGTTTCGGTATTTTTGGATTGCCTATTCAAAGTAAAATGGAACCCATTGAGAAAAAGTATTTGAAAGTTAATATATTCATAACTTAGTTTAAAACAAATCAAATCATAATGTAACCTACAAGGTGCTCCTTGGATACGTCCCTATGTCAAAGAGAAAAGATTTATAAAATGTGTTTATTTATATTTGGACCGAATACATACGCTTGAGCACTAGCAGCGTGGAATATGTAATAATTATATAAAGCCGCCTTTTTTGCATCTCGAGAACGGCAATAGCTAGAAACATATGGTCTTAACTGTTGGATACCTCAGGAGAACTGAAGATAATTTGCCGAAAAGTTTTGAGTTTTCATCCCCTAGGAGGATGAAAACCGTACTTTATTGTATCTCGAGAACGATGATAGCTAGAAACATACGGTTTTCACTGTTAAATAGCTTTTACAGCTTTTACTACATTGCATATACTTTGGCTACATGGCCACACCCAACGCGAAGATGAGTACGTGCCGAGAGGTGAATGGTATTTATAATATAAATGTAGTTGCTCTTCATGCGTTGGGCTAGTTTTGGAAAGTTTCTGTTGATTGCGCCCCCGGAGCGAGAGAAACGAGCGGAGGGCCACGCATGAAGTGTTCAAATATTTGAGGACGAAACGTAACGGGGGTATTATGTGTAACATTTATATTACAGCCGCCCTATGGCGAGATCCTCTTGCGTCTACAGTTTATGTATATGCCACCGGGCGCACTCTGTTGTACTGAAGCCCTTATCCCTCTGCACGGACCTCTGGGAGGATGGACGGCTTTTTGTCCTGTACTCGTGGGTACAACATGAATACTTTTTTTTTTTATTTATTTACGGGTCAAGCCCATTTTAAATTACAATGATACTTAGTCAACAAAATCCAAATTTCCTTAAAACTATACATATTTGAGTGTTAAATTTAGTAGAGCATATAAGAGAATTAGACTTATACAACAATTATATTATTGACATCTTAACCTAGTAATAGATAATTTATTAATAATGATAAATATATATGCATCATAGATCACTATAATATAAGGTCATTGACTGCCCCCACAAATGGTTCATAAGGCCCAAAGAAATCCACATTAATTAATTCGTTGCAGAGTCTAAGTGTACGGGGGATAAATGTGTGGTAAGAGTAATTGGTTCTGTGAAACTGCAGGTAAAATGTAGAAATTAAGCGAGTGCAGCGTGAAGGAACATGTAATTGAATTTTGGATAATAAATTTTGTGGAAAAGTTTGAGGTCTCTCTGTTTTCTCCTACAAGATAGTGACGAAATGTTGAGCTCTTGGCAGAAGTTTAAATAATAAAATTCCTGATTGTCAAAGAATCTGTAGTTAAGGTATCTACAAAATTTGCGCTGAACACCTTCAAGTCTGTGTACAGGGTGGCTCGAATTCGTGTCTCTGTATGGGGAACTCGAAAACCGTAAGAGATGCAGTGTCGGTTAAATTAAGGCAAAATTGCGCATTTAAGTGCCTAACAATATGCCGTTTAGAAAGTTTTAAAATTCCGAGTATTTACGGAGATATCCGGAAAAAACCGAAATTTTGAAAAATCGTTTTATTTTTTTTCCTGGGCTTATTTAAAATCGGATTTCAAATCTAATTGCACTTTTGCATTGCCACTTTTTCCGCTCTATCCAATGATGATATCCAGTTTGAAATCCGACATTTCATCTTCAAGGGACCATCATCAACTTTCTTTTTTTAAATACGAACTTTAATTTTTTTATCGTTTTTCAGATGGTATTGGCGGTATTAATATGAGTATGTGTTTTTATTTTTTTTATTTTTTTATTTTTATTATTTTTTTATTATTTTTATTTTATATATTTTGCTTTGGCGTGACTTTAAATAATTTAATGTAGGTATTTTTGAAATTTTCATATTCTATAAAAATATTTTATTTGTTTTTTGCATTAAGTGGAAGATTAAAAAACTAATTAATTAAAAATTAAAAATAGTAAAATTATTTTTTACGAGAATATGGCCATGAACTATTACTCAAACAAGTTGCTTAGTGCATTTTATTTATAAGCAAAATTCCAATAGGTGTTTTTCCATCAAAGTTCCTCTAGTATCACGTAGCATGATTATAAATTGTTAATGTTCTCTATTAAATAAATTTTTTAATTGGGTAAAAGTTGGGAATATTTTATCTTTGCAGTAAGCAACTTGTTTGAGTAATAGTTCATGGCCATATTCTCGTAAGAAATAATTTTACTATTCTTTATTTTTAATACGCTCCAATTTTCCACTTAATACAAAAAACAAAGTAAAATATTTTTATAGAATATAAAAATTTCAAAAGTACCTACCTTAAATTATTTAAAATTACGCCAAAGCAAAATATATAATTAAAAAAATGAAAATAATAAAAAAAAATAAAATAAAAAAAACACATAGTCATATTAATAACGCCAATACCATCTGAAAAACGATAAAAAAATTAAAGTTCGTATTTAAAAAAGAAAGTTGATGATGATCCCTTGAAGATGAAACGTCGGATTTCAAACTGGATACCATCATTAGGTAGAGCGGAAAAAGTGGCAATGCAAAAGTGCAATTCAATTTGAAATCCGTTTTTAAATAAGCCCAAGAAAAAAATAAAACGAATTTTCAAAATTTCGGTTTTTTCCGGATACCTCCGGAAATACTCGGAATTTTAAAACTTTCTAAACGGCATATTGCTAGGCACCTAAATGCGCAATTTTGCCTTAATTTGACCGACACTGTATCTTTTACGGTTTTCGAGTTCCCCATACATAGACACGAATTCGAGCCACCCTGTACATGGCAGGCATAGTTCGGACTCCACACAGTTGCAGCATATTCCAGATGAGTGCGGACATAGGAGAAATATAGTACTTTGATAGCATTGATATCAACAAATTTGTTTGTGATGCGCTTAACAAAACCAAGTATCCGAAGTGCCCTGTTGATGGTATCCATATGTTGAGAAAAATCTAGATTTGGGACCAGCAAGACACCAAGGTCTCTGATCTGTCCCACGCACTCCAACGCATTGCCATCAATATGATAGGTGTAGTTGCTATGTGTTCTAGACTTGTAAAATTTTATGGCCTTACAGTTTAGTACATTAAGTTCCATGTCATTAATTTTGCACCAATGGGTTAGGCTATTAAGATCCTCCTGAAGTGCGAGAGAGTCATTTGGGGAAGTGATTTTTAAAACCAGTTTTAAGTCATCAGCAAATAACAAGGAGAGACTGTTTTTGAAGCAGTGAATAATAACGTTAATAAATAAGTTATAGACTAATGGCCCGAGGTGTGAACTTTGCGGCACTCCTGATAACATATTGATTTTGGAAGAAATAAAATTATTGATATGAACAATCTGTGTCCTATCAGTAAGGTAACTCTTTAACCAGTGAAGTAGGGTGCCCGAAATTCCAATTTTTTTAAGTTTCTTGATTAAAACGCCATGGTTGACTCTGTCGAATGCCTTGGAGAAGTCGGTGTATATAGAGTGTACTTCTGCACCCCCCTCCCAGGCATCCGTCAACAAACCCTGGTATGTAAGAAGATTCATTTCTGTGGATGAATTTTTCTTGAACCCAAATTGTTCTGAAATAATTTCTGCTTCAAGGCAGGATGTAAGAAATTTTGTTACTATGTTTTCAAAAATCTTAGGGATGTCGTTGAGGATACAAATGGGACGATAGTTTTTTATATTTGATGAGTCGCTTGATTTGTGAATTGGTACCACATAGCTGGATTTCCAGAGCTCTGAAAAAACACCTGTTTGCAAGGATTTATTGAAAATTATGTGTAAGGGACTTGACAGCACAAAGCAGCAGTTTTTTAGAAAGATTGGGTGAATTTAATCAGGTCCCGGCCCCTTGTGTGGATTTATATTTTTTAATTCTGTATAAATGCTAGAAATGGAGATATTACAATCAAATATGATATGTGGAGTAAGAGAGGGCTCATCAGGGAAATCCAGATATTGACCAATATAGACAGAGCCGAAGTATTCAGCAAATAATTCAGCTGCTTAGAGACCCATATGTGCGGATTAGTCATTTAAGTGAAAATTGGATGGTAATCCACCAGAGCCCCGGAGTGAGCCAGTATAGGATCAAAATTCTTTAAGGTTTTGTTTAAGAGCTACCCCAGTGTCCCCCAAGTATCCCTGAAAATTCTCTCTAGCAAGTATGTTGCATTGAGAAAGTAAATCTGAAAAAGTCTTATAGTCAAGTGGTAGTCTAGTTTTTTTGTATTTTTTATGTGCAATCTTTTTTTGCACAGTAAGTGCTTTTAGGTCCCGTGTGAACCATCTGGGGAACTTTCGGCTGGCAATTTTTTTAACAGGTACAAATAAATCAAAAGTATTACACAACACATCATAGAGAAGGCCAACCATTTCATCCAATGTCTTTTTCAAAAAAAGGTCCTTCCAGAGTATTAGGCCTAGGTGGTTATTTATGTCATTAAAGTTTGTAGATTTGTAATCGTAATATTACCCATCTCCTTGAGGACTTGGATTTTTCCTATTTTGTTGCAATGACACTTGGAACTGTAGAGGCGGATGGTTGTTGACTACTGCCGAAAGGTATTTGTCGACATCAGGCTGGGTTATTGGCATCTTGGAGTGGCAGAGAACTAGATAAAGGATGACACTGTTGACATTGCAAACATGATTCAACTGGAATAGGTTGTGATATGAGCATACTTCAGATATGTGTTGTATTTTACTAATTTCAGAAGCAGGTAAGTAGTTGGTTCTCCTCAAGATGGTGAGCACTGAAGCAGATGTCTTCCATGTTCCAGGTAGCCTTGGGGAGGTTAAAGTCTCCCATGATGCATAGTTCAGGATAGTTAAGCTTCTGTGTAATTTCTTCAATGTTAGAGCTAAAACTTTCATACTTAACTAAGGGAGAATTCGGTGGCAGGTAGACACAGCCCAAAATCATCCGGTTACTGCCACCACCAATCATGACATAAATCTGTTCAATACCTCCATTCGATTCAATGAGATGAGATGGTATTGACTGGTGGACAGCAATTAAGACCCCTCCAAATCGTTCAGCAGTGCTGGTGGAGGGTGAACGATCACATCGAAAGACATTGTATGCATCAAGACCCAGCTCTGAAGTATAGAAACCATCGTTCAAGCCAGTTTCGGTAAAAACAATTATGCGATATCTTGTTACAGCTAAATTTTACCTAAGGGTGTCTAATTTGGTCCTCAGACCCCGGACATTCTGGTAGTAAACATCTAACTTTGACTGTTTACCTCCTTGTTTGATTTTGAGATTGATGGAGCTTGACCCCTGGGCAAGTTTTTTTTTGACACTACTTGTGGAACACCCCTCACTAATTTAATTTGGATATTTTGTTCACCCAGGTCTCGGCGCCTCTTGAGATCTTCCATTGCTGCTTTCTCAAGTTCCCTTTGTGCAGGGGTTAAATCAGCTTTAATAGAGATCTGCTTGTTTTTTTAGTTTGTATCCATTCCGTAGCGCTGTGTTTACCTCATATGCTGATCCTAATATAGCTTTGACAGGTTGGTTGTTTTTGGATTTTGGTTTTCCAAAACGAGATACTTGACAAAGGGTGAAAGGGGTATTTGACAGCATTTGTAGGAGGGACTGTACTTGAGTGGAGTCATCATCAGCTGCAGGAAGGTTAAAAATCAATAAATTGTTACCTCTAGCCTGGCGATCATGCAGTTCTCCCAAAACATCCATTCCAGGTCCGGGCTGTGATGAGTTATTTGAATCACCCTGACTGTCCAAGCTATTTGACTTATTCAAGTTGCGGGATTCCAAACGAGACATTCTGTCTTCGAGAGGTGCTGTTCTTGAAATCACTGAGGTCATGTATTGTCTTTGTTTTGAGACTCAAGGCGGGATATTCTATCTTCCAGTGGATTAGTCAGGATTGTCACCGATTTCTCGATCATAGTTGGAAGGTTGGTTTGTAGATCATCAAAACTCCTTTCCAGTTTGGATACACGATCCATTAGACCCAGAATTCGCTTTACATTTGCCAGGCAAGACTTGCAATAGAAGGGAAATGATCTGTTTAACAGGCATATGGCCCTCATTTCTGTTGGCCCTGTAATATCACCACATGTTTGGCATGCTATTTTCTTACAATGATCGCAGGGGAACCCAAAAACATCAGTCGCCTTATTTGTTTTACCAGGTTCTTTGAAGATAACAGCTGCATTGCAAAAATCGCAGGTCCCAGACATTTTAGGTTATAGGTTGAATCCTAAAAATATTTTTGCAATCCTGCAACTTTTTTGTTATTCTTTCTTTCCAAAAGGATCTTTAGCCATCAATTAAAAAGTATGTGTGAATATTTTTATTTGTTTCTGGGGAAAAACTAAGAAAATTGGTCTTTGAAAAATTGAACTTGTTGTTTGTTTACATTAATTCTAACCTAAATACTAATACTAAAAAGTAAAAAATAAATAAAGGAAAACAAAGAATTAAAAACGCGTTTATTTAAATGCATTAAAAAGAAGAAAATAAACTTTGAAGTAAATCAAACCTATTATTTTGTTACATTAAACATATTAATATGATATAAAAGCTTGTCGCAGTAATAGGTTTATCTTCACAACTAATTCTAAGTAGAAATATATGTATTTTACAAAAGAAATTTAAACAGTTTGGCAGACTTTTGCCTCTCACCTAAAACCAGCTCCTGGGCTGTGGACACGGGCGCTTGAGGTTCTAATGTATCCTTTTCTCCTCACCCAAACCTGGGCTTGGCTCGATCACATGGTCGCGAAGTCTGGGGGTTTCATAACCGCAGTAGTAAAAGTCGAATCTCTGATAAAGGACCCCGCACCCGACAAAGAGAGAATTTCGGAACCATACGATTTTCTTTAAATTTTAATATGTTGTAAGTATGGATAAGTACTTCACAAAAATGTATGTTAGAATATGGTGCCCCCCCCCCCCCATTTGGCTACAGTGGCATATCAAAGTTACGCTAATCACAATACATATTTTTTTTGCATTTTAAGCTAAAAATGAGTCTATATTTAATGAATTGTAACAGCTGTGGGTATACAAAATAATTTTTAAGATGTAAGTCCAGTGGCATACATAAAAGTATTAAAAATATTTTTCACAATTTTTTAATATTTTTATGTACGCCACTGGACTTACATCCTAAAAATTATTTTGTATGCCCACAGATGTTACAATCCATTAAATATAGACTCATTTTTAGCTTAAAATGCAAAAAAAAATAAAAATATGTATTGTGATTAGCGTAACTTTGATATGCCACTGTAGCCAAATGGGGGGGGGGCACCATATTCTAACATACATTTTTGTGAAGTACTTATCCATACCTACAACATAATAAAATTTAAAGAAAATCGTATGGTTCCGAAATTCTCTCTTTGTCGGGTGCGGGGTCCTTTGTCAAAGTTCTGAGAAAGATAGTTTTCTAAGTAGAATCTGTCAAGTAGTTAAAAATGCAGTGCCATATTCGTGTGATCTTACTATCAAACCAACCTTAAATAAAGCACAACACAAACTGCTAAGAAAACTATATTTATAAAACAGTGACTAAAGACCAATAAACAATTCAAAAATATACCTCAAATCGCGAAAGCATGCGCGCCTTAGTAATCGGGTATAATATAATCTTATTAAGTTTCTGACCAGTAGACATCGTTAATGTTTTATCATTAAGTCTTTGACCAATAGACGTTGTTATTGTTTTTAACTGAAGTGCTTTCTTTATCATCTCTTCTCACCTGACGTAGATCCATCCCGAATCTGAGCTATATTCCTGCACGCTAAACAAGGCGTGGCATTGCGGATAAAACTTACTCCAACAATATCTAAAGTATCGATTGAAAAAAAAATATTCAACACCCTGAAAAAAAACTATGCGTAAGGAGGATTCACACCCTGAAATATTAGCACATCATTTAGGAACACTTTGCATGTTGTTACGTTTTTGAAAGTTTTGACCTAATCGTTTCGACTTACAGGAATTTAAATGCGTTTTATAAGCCAGATCCATTACCTGTTCAGGATAAAAGTAGATGATCGGGATGTTTAAAGAAACTGTTTTTGAGGTACATTTTACTAATTTAATTTTTAAAGTAGTGATCAGTACTAACTACGCTGTACTTAATACACTATTAATAGCAAACAAAACAAAAACAAGAATACAAAACAAAGAAATATAAAACTCATAAATTCTAACAATTCTCCTTTATATTATGTCCGCCCAATTTCGAAGACATTCTTTGTAACATGCCTCTAAACGGTCTAACGCTCTTTCAGTGAAATTATATTTATTTTAATTTAGAATATTAGTTTTAGTAGTTCTGTTGTTTAATTTCTTCAGTATTATTGAAATAATGTTTATAAATTACATTTTTAAAATACCCCCATAGTAAATTGTCTGTTTCGTACTATCCATTCCTGATCATTTTGATCTAAGTAATTTCTTACAGTGTTCACTGCATGCGGCTGAACAGCATCATGCTGGAAACCTAGCCTTTGTATTTACCCTAACGGTAAGCTCTTGCGCTAGCTCATTATTTTTTAAATCACAATATATTAACCGGTCAAACACCGTCTAAAAATATGATGTTTCTACACACCACATTAACCATTTTGAAAACATATTTTCTGAATGTCATCGGAATTATTCGATACCTACACTCCCATATTTTACCTATTGGGCACTCCCCTGATTGAAAAGCTCAATTCATCAATCCACGATAGTGTAAAAACCGGTTTTTTTGAAATTCGGAAAAACAGGAGAAAAAAACTTCCTTTTTTTTTCTTTTTTAGGTATCTGGGTGCAATTAATTCCATCATCATCAAAATCTCTGAAAGGAAATGGTCCACATTTCAACTGATTCACTCGAGAACGGAATCAACTAAAAAAAATCCAGCAAGTATTGCCTGTATTATACCTACAAGTAGGAACCACATCCTTAGACATCAGCTATGATGATGATGACTAATTAAGTTGCCAATATGTTTCGAATATATATAAGATGATTCATAGTTTTAAAAATATTGATGACGAAATTGTGTTCAGAATCTGACTACTTTTTTATAATCTATTTGTTTTGTGTTTTATTTTTATATGATATAAAATTTGTTTTTATTTTAGTAATAACTATTTAAGTAGATTTTTTTTAATATTATTTTATTTTTATTTTGCATGAGAATATCATAGTTTTTATTGTTCTTTTTTTATTTATTTTGTAAATTTGTTCTTGTCAGAGTTCTGTTTATTAGGTTTTCCTCTTAAGAAATTCCTATTTAATTTCTGTTTCTCCGTGGTATAACCTATTTTTGTTTGCTACAAATACATTTTCTGTATAGAATTAAAGAAAAAAATTAAGTTTGAATTATTTCCGTATTTTGTTTTTTTTTCCAACACTTCTGAGAAAATAAACGAAAAAAAAACGTTTTTTTAGCTTTTTAGAACCCTCGTTGAATGGTTCTTTCACGATCGTAGTTTTGGCCATTCTGTTTTTAGTTTTACTACTCACTGTTGAGCATTTTGGATATTCAACAAATTGTAACAATATATTTATATCCCAGTCCTTTTTTGTTTTAATTGATTCTCGTGCAAAGTTGCAGTTTCTTATGAAATCTAAATATATTTTTTAACTGTTTGTTTGCCTGGAATCTAAGTATCAGGATATCAAGCAGCGTATACTAGTATGTTACCGAGCACACCATAGTTATTAACAATCTAATTAATTATTTTTTCACATTAATTGAAAATGTCATATTTTTTTTAAATTGTTTCTACATACGCTCTGATATAAAACATCAACATTTTAACTAGTCACCTTAACAAATTGTTATTCTGTAAAAAAAATTTCAGGTGTAAGCGATTTGGAAAAAATTTATAAAATATATTTAAATGATTATAATTCCGCTTCATAAGTCGGTTTGGTTAAAGCGTACGTTAGATTATACGAAAGATGTTTAAAATATGATGCACGTTTCAACCAATATATAAGAAGTTCTATTTAAAAAAAAAATACCTTTACTTTATAACTTATTTTTTACGCGACAAATTTATGTTATTGATTGACACTGGCGGATGTTTCAGGTAAAAATACAAAGGATATTTACTTAAAAAAATGAACAATGATCAGACAGCAATTTTTCCTAAAAATTTGTTGTCACTGCTGTTTGAAATATACTGAACAAAGAAAAACAAAAATGACGTCGTTATGCTTAATTACAATAATTCGTTGCCGGTTGGTGTTTGAATACGCTCTAAACCAGGGAAGACTCGCCTCAGAGATGGAAATAATGAATAATGTTGCGTCCTTATACCGCAATAATGTCAAACGTGGTTTTTACCATTTCCCGGTTCTTTTTTAAAAATATTTTACGCTAAACAAAAAGTATCTTGAGTGTTTAGCATCATATCCATTCCTAGTGGAGATATCTTCCATGGTTTTTGAAGTATTTGCATTAATTTTTTTGTTATCGGATACAATAAGCAGTTAAGAAAACTGTATAATTTAGTTCGAGATTTTTTCCCCTAAAGGTCCCTTTAATATACACATATTGTGTATATTTTTTGCTTATTATTTTCAAATCTAGCATATTATTATGTCCTGAAATATGGCAACATCCCAAAATCTATTTATTTTTTATTTAGCTGGTTGTTATTCACTTGCATAAGGATAACTTTAATGTTTAATGCTTTTATTATTTTATAGGATAATGTTTTGCCCCAATTTTCGAAGTAAAAACGTGCTTAAAACATGTGTCGAGATAAAACAAAACAATTTTTGTTTTTATGTATACTGAAATAGAGGCATTGAATTAAATTATTTCGTTTGAAATATTTTAGAACGAGCGGTAATTAATAGGGCCTTTTGTTGCTGAGATGCCTGATTTTAGTTGTTTTTTAGTACCAACTCGATTAATTGGAGTTAGCTAGACATCGATACCTTAAAAGTATCTATAAATATATCATTTATATCAAAAACTGCATTATTAATTTTTAAGATTAGTGTTCAGTATTATCTGACAACAACGCTGGAAGCAATAGTGTATAATATACACCCGTGTGGACGTAACAATAATATATAATTATTAAAAGGACGCAAGAACACAACGATACAACGATATTTAAAAAAAATCTATTTCGTGTTGAAGAAGAAATCTGTCATTTAAAAGTCACGACTAGATCATAAAATGCCGGAACGTGCAATACACACAATGTATGTATATTCGTCTATTTTCTTATTTTTTGGGAGACGCAACAAAGTTGCTTTTGACAATCATCATTGATTCTAAATTATCCAATTTTATGAAATATGTACATAATTTTTGAGAAAGCCTTGTAAATACAGATCAAAGCTAATATCTCTTTAAATTGTGATGGTAGCCTAATACTCTTAAGAAACCTTCGCTCGTGCAGCCTAACTTATCTTCATTTACCTTATAGTAATGTTAGCTATGGCACATAAAAAGCATGGCTGTAAAAAATCAATTTTAAATCTTTCAAAAGGGTCTGTATACAAAAAGAACATTAAATTTTAAGGTAGACTATTTAACCTAGTTTTCAACGGGCATGCTAGAATTTTAGCCAATGTGTTCTAAACTTTGGTTTATGGTTGACCCAGTAAAACACAATAATAGAGAACCATCTCGCTCTTTCCCTGGACATTGCCAACGCGGTGCATATCTCTCCTTTATTAGTTCCTAATAGAAAACAGAGACACACAGATACTCAAACTGCAGCCGCTACGAAATATGAACCTAGGCCTATCAGCAAGATGTCACAGAAGCGTGTAAGGTGATAAATTTGGTATCTCTTTCAATAGATGGGTACGCCATAAACATCATTGTCGGCTAGTATTGGCAAATAAAATTTGTAAAAGTAATTTTATAGTGCAATATAGAGCCATGAATTCTTGGGTTTGAGAGAAATTAGGCCAATTGAGCTCAGTGGCGTATCCTAATTTTTTTAATTTATTGCTACTAGGGCTAGGAATTTTTAAAATATAAGTGTTCGGATAGTCGTTTGGCAGTTTATTCCAATAGTCGAATAATTCGAATATCTATTTGAATAGTCGAATATTCGAATTGTCGATTTTTTTAACTAACAAAAAACTCGAAGTTAGATTTAGAAAAGTCGAATATTTGAATTATTCGAATAAATTTCCGAGCCTTAAATTATATTTTAAGCCAAAGCACATATTATCTACATACATACACGGATCGAGGACAAATTGGCTAAAAATGTAGTTTTTCGACAAAAAGCTATACTTGATAAAAGTTTTTGCTTCCAACAAAAATAATAACATACGATCTACGAAGCGAATTGTGAATTCTTTTTATACAGGGTGTTCAAAAACTACGAAAACGTGACTTTCATAATCAAAATAATTTTAAAAAATAATTTTTAACTTAAATTTGGAAAAAAATGCCTTATATATTTTTTGTGCGTTAAACAGTTTCACATTCAAACATTTGAATAGTCGAATATTCTAACAATCAAATATTCGAATAACCGATTAATCGAATATTCGAATAGTTGAACTTTTTAACTAACAAAAAATTCGAATTTAGAAGAGTAGAATATTTGAATTATTCAAATACAATTCCGAGCCCTAATTGTTACTGTTTAAATAATTACCTTTTTTGAATGCGGTTCTTTTGTATAAATTATAATAAGATGTATGTTTTCGAAAAATAAGATTTTTTTATATTACATAGAGGCTCAGGTAGTGTCGAAATTCGAAAAATAACAGAATATAATAATTTCAAATATTTTGTTTGTAATTTAATATGTTAATATAATATGAATATCTCTAGCGTATTTCGCCTGTTTTTGTATTAGTGTCCTTAAGCAGCAGGTACACTAATAAAAAAACATGCCAAAATCTTTATAAGCAAATCTTTAAAATGCTGTCACCTAAAGCAGATTGACAAGTTTTAAGGAGCTTTTCTAATTTTAAAAGCTCTTTTATGAAGATTTGTTATGATTAACGTAAACTCCTCAATGTTGTGTCAATATGCTGCACAGCAATTTATATAGGAAACTGCTAATAACTAAATATTGACAACAACTGATTATTTTACACAAATTAAAATTATTAAATGAAATATACATTTGTTGATTTGTGTTACGGCACTGCTTTATGCAATATTTTCAAAATACTAAACGGATGCGAAACTTGGTCAGTTTTTGACCACCTATTGCCGTAATTAAACTATAAAAATACCTTCCTCCAAAATATTCGGTACTATTTTATAATTTTATTGCCCCTGGTTTCAAAAGTTTGACGACGATAAATATATTCTGCAAGTCCATGAGAGAAAAAAAAGGAATTTGCGTCTCCTATTAGTGTTATATGTTTCTCAGTTTAATCAACCGCTAAGATACCGGATCATAGATAGATAATAAAATGAGAATTAATTAATAAACTCAAAACAGTAATTTTTCTTAACTTAACTTCTAAGCCATCCAATGAATGTTGTCATACTCTAAGGATAGAAAAATATTCAACTCAGATAAAAGAATGCAAAATTCAAAGCAAATTTAATTTCAATTTAATTAGTAATTGTAAAAGTAAAATTAGATATTTCTGTTCGAAAATTTTTTGTAATGTCTCGGGACATGCGTTACCACTTATACCGTGTGCGATTTCACTATTTTCTTACCTATTCAATGTTTAATTTAACTTACAAATTAATGGTTCTACAAGAGCTAAAATCATTGTTGAAAAGTTCCACTAAATTAGTCAATTAAGAAATATTTTATTTGCAATGCTCGTGCTGAAACAAAGCGATCGTTTTTAAGAAAAAAACACACTGAAAAGACATAGGCAAATTCAAATGCACTACAACAGCTTCCTCTCCTCACCCTGTTTATGTTTTATATCTGCTATTAAAGATTCAACATCGAATGAAGAGAGAGGGGTAACTCCTTGTGGATATTATCGGGATTTATACTATTCCGTGCAAGCTAATTTATATGCAGACAGGAAGGTCCAGTTCTACAGTTGTAAGGCCAGATAAATCAAAGCCCGAATCGGGGTATGACCCTAAATATTCTAAGCCCTGCAAAATTATCCAAGCCCGATTCTAAAAAGGGACCGTCGACGGAAAATTGACTGGATTCGATTTGAGGATTTAAAATTTATTTAGATACTTATTATATATAACGAGATATGCAGATATGTGAAAATCATTATTACTTTCGTGCAAGTTATTATATTACATATAAGGCAACACCTTTTCCATCTCAGAACGTGCCTAATCTGTATGAGAAAGCAAAAAATAGTTTTACATACCCAAATTACCAAACCTACTGGTTTTCTTGGATCAAAATATCTGGCATATTCCTTTTTCCATATACATTAACGTATCTCAAAAGTGCTGTATACCTAAGTGTCGCAGCAATTATTATGATAAAAATGGGGTATCTTTTCCTGTTTTTCATTTCCAGACGATGAAGTTATAGAAAGTAAATGGGTACAAATAATTCATAGGTCCACCTACCAAATATTTGTACATTGTTTTAAACATTTTCTTGAAAATGGGATAGTTATGATAGACAGAATGAAACGCAAATATGGATCTTCTGAAAGCTGCCCAAATTAGTAGAGTGCGTCGTTCCATCTATTTTTCCAGATCAACCATAAAACGTAAAGGCCTCAGAAAAAGCGTGTAAAATTGCAATATCAACAATGGGTACAAGAAGACCAAATTTCTATTTATGATTATTTCTTATCAAAATTCAAGCAAAACTTTTCTTTAAGATTTCAAGATTGATAATTAATTTAGAGTCTGAACCAATGCCGATCATGCTCTACCGGTCGATCGCGTAACGATTTTCAGTAGATAACCAAAAAATTTGCTCGGAAATGTATTAAATTGATTTTGTAGCTCATATTTATATTTTATATAAAAATAAAGTTATGGTGAATACCGGTCAGAAAATCCCAGTCAATATATCCCAATCATTAATATCCCATGCCAAAATATCCCATACAAACAAATCCCATGGCAAAAATATCACTCTACAAAAAAATCAACTAACCCAAACTAACCCCCACCGGGGCTTCGCCCCTGGACCCCATTCGGGCTTCGCCCTTAAACCCTACCGGGGCTTCACCAATTTACGTGAATGTGGAACGCTTCACGTGTAATGGATATTTGTAATTGGGATGTTTTGTAGCGGGTTTTTTTTGTTAGGGTATTTTTTATTTTGGGGTATTTTGGCTGGGCTAAAACTAACTGGGATATTTTCTTCTGGGATTTTCTGACCGGCCACCGTTATGTTGAGGCGATCAAGAGTATACTCAAATCAAAATTTATGCGGTATATCTCTTTGATAATAATATTTCAAAATTCTTTTAAATTATACCAGACCAGGTTTCTCTGATATAGTATGCAGATGATATAACTCTTATGTGTACAGGTAAGGACATATACCTTCAGTTATTGATAGGATAAACGAATCTTTGGGAAAACTAAACCAGTGGTTCATAAATTATGGTTTCTCGCTGTCTTCTCGAAAGTCTAAGGCGGTCCTCTTCAAACCTGGGAGAAGGCATGTGCAACTCCCTTCAGTCATCTATGATAATAATATTAACCCATGGTTACAGGAGACCGAATATCTGGGCAAGGCACTGAGTTCAAATTTGAAGTGAAATTAGCAAATTTCAAATATTCAGATCAAAGTATCAATGCCATCTAGGCGATTTGTCGAATTTGGTGGGGTACAGACCCAGTAATCGCCAAACACATGTATAGGGGTCTCGTTCGATCTCATTTGGAATACGCAGCGTATTTGTTTAGTCCCATATCAAAGAACTTAGGGAGAAAGCTGGACAGTCTTCAGTTTATGGTCCTGAGAATCATGTCAGGTTGTATGAAATCTACTCCAACTAACGTGCTGTTGTCGGAATGCGGAGAGATGTCCTTGGAATTCAGAAGAACGTTACTGACAACGAGATTTGTTTTAAAAAATATGGCTTAACCTAACAATCCTATATGGCTATATTTGCAAGTGTTAAGCTTTTTTGTAGGTGATAAGACCAACAAGTACTGGCGAGGTAAGGAGATACCTATCACGGTTCTTAGGTATCTGTGAGAGTTTGAGGATTTGATTGAGAGGGCAGAAACGCTTCCATGCTTCGGTTCTGATTTCTATAACCAACTGAATTAGATTCATGTGATTGATTTGAGTTTAACTAAGGAAAGTCTGTGCAAACGGATAGATTGGGATAATATGGGTATTAATGTAAATGGCGAAAATATCAGCCACCTCAGATTCACCGATGATATAGTTTTAATTTCAGACCGTACTGATAAAGCCACAACATCTCTTGAAAGACTTTACCAAGCATCAGGTCAAATTGGGCTAAAAATCAACATATCAAAGACTCAATTTATGACTAATCGAGTAGTATCTAAAATCATACCTTTAGGTGTCACTGAAATACAGCAAGTGATGTCCTATAAATACTTAGGCCATGAAATTCGCATAGGTCGAGATAACCAGACCTGTGAAATTTTCAGGAGATTAGGCTTGGCATGGGCAGCATTTAGCAATCTCAGAGATTCATTTAGGTCTGATCTTCCTATATGTCTGAAGCGTAAGCTTTATAACCAATGTGTCCTGCCTGTCATGACGTACGGAGCCGAAACCCTAACACTAACCAAAAAGTATATTAATAAAATAAGAACAACACAGGCAGCAATGGAAAGATCAATGCTGGGAATTTCGCTTAGAGATAGGATACTTAATAGAGAAATACGGCGTAGGACAGGAGTTACAGATGCAGTAAAGAAAATAACTTCTTTAAAATGGAACTGGGCGGGGCACGTTGCGAGAATTAAAGATGAACGATGGACTAAAAAGATTATCGAGTGGAGGCCAAGACAGGAGGAATATCGAAGCAGAGGGCGACCCCCAACAAGATGGACGGATGACATGAAGAGGATCAGGACAAACTGGATGCAAGCTGCACAGAATAGGGAAGAGTGGCAAAATTTGCTAGAGGCCTATGTTCAGCAGTGGACGTTACAATAGGCTTATTGATGATGATGATGATGATGAAGGAAAGTCTGACGAGTGATATGGAATTCTTGGAGATGATCGACGGATTGGCAGCTGGGTTCACAAGGGTTTTTACTGATGCTTCAAAGGATATTAAAACAGGTAGGGTTGGTCTTGGTGTGTTTCGTCCAACAAAAAATATAAGTTTCTCTCAAAGATTGTTGGATGAAGTTCAGATTCGTACGACAGAAATTATTTCAATTAATAAAGCTTTACAACTATGTAAGGAAAGGAATTTTGATAAGATAGTTATCCTCACTGACTCAACAAGCGCAATTCAAACAATCAACTGCTCAATAATTTCATTTAAATTAAGTTGTATCGCTTATAATACAAAAATGTTGTTTCTAAAATTAATGAATCGCTAAACTTTAGGGTTACATTGGCCTGGATTCCGGTCATTCGAATATTCATGGCATCATGGCAATGGAGTGGCTGATAAACCGGCAAACGGGGGTAGAATTCTAGTGGACAAAGAAGAGTTAGATCCTCTTATAAAAAGGAAAATCCGAAGTGAGTGGAAGGTCTGGTGGAAATAATCTGCAAGGGAAAAGGGGTATGGTATGTCTCTATTCAGGGAGAGATCGATTTTACACCATAGTATAGAAATATAACTTTCATAGATAGAAGAAGCATAACAAATAATATAATCCGCATGAGATCCGGTCATTGACTTACTCCTGATCACCTTTTTATACTGGGGCCATTGGATTCCCCAGATTGTGAATGTAACACAGGAATATCTGACCTTTTGCATATATTATTTGTGTGCCCTATAATGGACATGGACAAGGGCTTGTACAAGGAACTAATTAAAGTTAACGGGCCTAGCCCACTTCAGTCAGATCTTTATTATCAAACATCAATGACTAAACAATGATTTTATTTAATAAAAATCTAGTGCACAATAGAATTAAACTATAAAGGTATCGTAAAAGGAAGTATTGACATAATATACTATAATATTGAATAGCGTAATAGCGTATGAGTTCAGTTAATTTTATTTTATAAGATAAAGACATTAACACTGAGTGTAACAATCTAATTAGAATCCTTTATTTTAGTCATATGTGTTCTTCATCCGAGACAACCTTTCGGTGTGCGTAAGGATCCTCCGGTTGTCCGGGAGCGAGAAGAGTGTCATCCTCTGTTGTGTTGTGTATTTAACTAACTGTCCTCTTTATTATAAACATGTAACAAAAGTATAAATGAGAATCGGGATAAATTTTGACAAGTTTAAGAAAAGTTGGAAAATTCAGTTGGAAAAGAAGTCGTGGCAGCAGGGTCGGTCACTGAACCGGTCTATCACCATTGCCTCCCACTTGATTTAGGTAAATGCTACATGCAAAGCTCTCAGTGAAACTAGCAATAACAACAACCAACTTCTTTAATATAATTGCAACATTCTTGTGAATATAATTTATCCACACATTTACTCCAACCCTTACTCCTTCAATGGATCCCGCGACCTCTCAGCACTGGCGAAGCTTTGGCCAGGGTGGTTGCTCAGTGGGAACGTTGCGGCCTGCCCCGAGGCGAGTCCACACGCGCCCCGGCTCTCACGGGGTGAGTCATGTGCCATTGTGCGGCCCGAAAAGGGAAAAACGGGGATGATCATCGGCTGCATTAAGGCGAGAGGGTGGCTTTGTAAAAAAAAGCTGATTTGGATTTGTTTTTGTTTGACTTGCGGACCCCTTTTGCGACGAACAAACCGTTGGACTTATATTATGTTGACGATGTATGCGCAGGTTAATATTTAATTAACTGCTTCCCAGATACCTCTCAAATAGAATATACCTATAGTATATCAGTTTCAGCTAGGGTTTAAATGCTTTATAGGAATTATGTTGTACCTTTATAAAATAGCTGATAAGAATTAATTTTCATTAATTTGCGAACCCTTTTTGTCATGAACACACCATTGAACTGTTATGTCGCGGATACATACGCAAATTGTACCAGATACGTCACAAATGTGGTGACATGTAAAATATATTATATATTATCAGTTTCCGCAAAAAACATGATTATTTCCTGCAAAGGAGTACAGATTGCTGTTTAATTAACTGCTTCCTAGATACCTCGCTCTGGTGACAAGTAGAATATATTATAAAATATTATTTTCCGCGAAAAGACATTTAAACTATGGAATTGTGTTTTACTCTTATAAAATATCTGATAAAGATTTATTACCTTTGACTTTTATGTAGACGACAAATGTGAACATTGCTATTTAATGAACGGCTTCCTAAATACTTGGCAATGGCAAATGTGGTAACAAGTAGGCTTTTTTCAGTTTCTCCGCAATAAACTTTAAAAACTACGGTAATTATTTCCTATGAATAATAGTATATTGTGTAACTAGGAGGAAAAGCAAAACATTCCTGGACGACTGTGGTAGTTGCTGGACGAGGTGCAGCCGAGGCCAGCAACACAGGAGTCCAGGAATGTGCTTTTCCTACGAGTTGCACATACTATTTTTTATCCGATCGAAATTAATTAGAATACGTACTTATATAAATAGAGCCAAATATTACTGTAAATAAAAACGTGTTTTAAATTTAAACTCAACATAATATCAAGTTTTGAATCGAGCGAGCTTGAAGTTTATTACGTAGCTACGGAAAATACAGCTAAATGTTACTTTTGATAGACGTCAGATCTGACAAACAAGGCGTTTGAATATGACAGGAATGTTACATTCCCGGCCTAGGACGGGAATGTTATATTCCCGGACTGTTATTTTCTATTCTTGTACAGTTGTTGCATGTTGCCAAGCAACGAATACAATATACTGGAATCATGACTCATGACGGCCGTAGGAACTGAACAAGAGAAAACACATCGGAAAGGTGTCGTTTTTCGTCCGATCGGATAAAAATTAGGTTTTACCCTTATAAAATACCATTTTTTACTTTCAATGACTACTCAGTGTAGCATGTACCTACTGGTTTGGTTACGTTCACTTACTTGAAACGCGTCCTCACGATACTCTGAGGGTGGCATAGATGGTAGATTGCACTTTCCTTTTTTGTATGGTAAAACCTGCAAGGGGTTTGATCTGCCAGACACATCAGACTTAAGTGTTTTTTCAGTCCACTAAATGTACTATCATTCCGACAGTAGTGAGCCAGCTGCCAGCTTTGCTGAAGGGCTCTTAATTGTCTCTGTCCTGGTTGGAGAGAAATAGCGCAAATTCCTGAAATTCCGTTGCCGACCATTTTATAACGGATTCCTTAATACTACACCTGGCTTCCTCACGAAGAGTTTTGATGCCAACCAAAAAGCCTGATGCGGCTGCTTTGGCTAGTTCACTGGTTCCTTCGTTGTCTCTGTGTCTTTCGTGGCTGGAAACCCAAGCTAGAGTAACTTCGTTTTGATTACTTGCAGCATCTCTCCCTACTATCGGTGTAGATTACCACCGTCTTATTGGCACTTTTCCTGTTCTCCGCTTATTTCTGCCTAAAACACCGTGGATAGATTTCCCATAGATATTAGAAGACTTGTTCCCGTCCTTGGTTTCTTGTTTCCGTCCTTGGTTCACATGTACCGGCCCCGATATCTTGATCGGTCTTTGATCCATCAGTATATCAAACGGGCTCTGCCCTTATCGGTGAGCCTATTTTTCAGTCGTTTCTTTCTGGTATTACGATTTTAAAATTGATTTGAAACTTGTGTGTTGGAGTGGTGTAATCTGTGTGCATGTCCAACAGTAGTTTTTTTTGTTGTCTGCTTGCCCTTGAAACAGTTTGTTGGATACCGATCTAGCTTCTCCTTGAATATAAATGTGTATTGGCATTAACCCATTAGTGCATAAGATCCGATAAATCGGATGTCGTATTTATGCAACCCTACTTTTGTATAAGCCTAAACTGGCTTTTGTAACAGGCGTTAGTGACATGTTTCAGGTCTAAACTTCTTATTTATTTAATTTTTACGGTGCGATAAATGCCTAAAAGAAGTTAAAACAGCACTAAAAGCAACATGGATCCATGTCTCTATTCAACGAGACGACAAGGGCAAGTATTTTCCATTTTATTTTAATTTTTTGACGACGTCGACCTCAAAATTAGTGAAATTTGTATGTGTAGTAAACCACCTGACATGATCGAATAGTAATCTGCTCATAAATTTACAATATTATGTAAATATGTGAGCCTAAAATTGAAATCCGATATATCGGATTGTATGCTTTATTGCCAACTTTTTCCGTATGCGAGCTATCAAAGATAAATTGACACTTTTTATTTATGTGTCATGGTCTCATAGTGAAATACGTCACACTTCTTAAAAAACCTAGTGAATGAATGAAATTCCCCAAATTAACTCGACTTTTCCGGAAGTGACATATTTGACTATTTCACCACGATATAACAATTATATACCTATATGAAGCGACAAGGAAAATGTTTTTGGGTTAGGAGGTGATTACTGTGATAACGACTTCCAGAATACCTCCTACTAAAGGATTTTAATTATTTTTCGAGAACTACTTTTCGTACGTTAGCCTATTCCGGCATGGCATTTGACACAAGTTGGTTACTGCGCGACTGGCACTATTCACAACAATATAGCTGAAAAACGTCCATTGACGGAAAAACCAAAGATGGAGAAGTTAGGTAGAGGTTCGTATGACTAGGTCGGGAAGTGAAAACGAGGTATGTTTAGTGAGATGAAAAATAATAAAGTTGTGACTTGTGCATCAAATTTTGATTCCATTGCCAAAGGAAAATGTTACAGATGGTCTAAAGGTTCAAAAGGAAAAATTGCAGTAGTTCAACCTTTATTATTCCAAAAATACAATAGTGGCATGGGCGGCGTTGACAAAATGGACCAGTTGGTAGCCAAATATAGAACCAGAATATGGTAGTCCATATTTCGTTACTTGCTGGATGTTTCAGTAACCAATGCATAGCTGTTGGTGAAAAGGATATGTCCTATAGAAAAAGATTGTTATTCTTTGATAAATTTTCGAAGAAACCTAGCAAACTGTCTCATCAAAACATACGGCACTCAGCCGATAAAAGGAAAAATACTACAGAATTCAGTGAACGATGTTCGTTACGATGGTCGCTATCACTGGCCGGACTATGTAAATACTGAAAGATTGTGTAGAAATTGCGGGAGTAAGAACAAATTTATTTGCTCCAAAGGCCAAGTTGGACTGCATCCAAAACATTGTTTCAAAAATTATCATACATTTTAATTTCCTTATATAGTCAGTTTGCATACAATCCGATATATCGGATGACCTGTATTTTTTGTTTTTTGTAAGAAAAAATAAATTTTTGATAAATTTCCTTTCTGTTGTAATAAAATATGTCAGAATTCCTAAAAATAACATTATTTTTAATCTTGCTAAACTTTATGCACTAATGGGTTAATACCTTCAGAGCGGCCGTAGGAACTGAACTCATGGTCCCCGTGGCTCCCAGGCACCCTAGCCCCTGCACACCACTCAATAGCCTCCTCGCCCCCCACTTGCCTGTATGTTATAGTGAGTCTCACCACCCTCGGGTCGTCTTAGGGCTTAGACCCCAGTTTTTCCCACACTTCTTCTATGCTTGCCTAATGCTATCGTAGCCTTCTCAGGCATCTCCTTGATCACAATTGTTTTCTGTAGTTTAATCATCCATGATGTTCAGGCTCTCTAACTTCTCTCCGAGAATGTGCCGGCAAATTTTCCTCGCACCAATACCGATATATCATCTGTATATCCTTGGCAAAGGACGCCTTCCCGTCAGCAGATACCTAGTTTTTGGGGCTGATCATCTAACTAACAACAGTGGAGATAAAACTTCTTCTTGGGGACATCCTCTATTTACTCTAGCTATAATGGTGGCTTCGTTCGAGGAGGATGTTTATTATCCAATTTTTGAGGCATGCCTGTATTCATTGGCATATAGTGGCTGGTATATGTCTTCTCTCCAGCGCTCTCTTAATGGAAAGGTTTGAAGCATGATTAAAGATATCTAGAAAAATGGTTATTGCTATCTTTTTGTCCTCTATTGGCTTTGAAAGTAGCCTGTTAAGATCGTCCAGTGCTTCATTTAATGGTGCAAATTATCTCTTATATGTCTATGAACTAGCCTTTCTAGAGTTTTAGCATAAATGATGTGGTACTGAGGGTTGATGAAAATGATAATTTAATTGTTGAATTTTTATCCTACCGAAATGAAATTTGAAACTTGACAGGTCGCCGCATTGGTTTGGAAAATTGTAACAACCTAAATCTTGGAAATTGAATAAAGCTTAAAAATGATATTACCTGCAGTCCCGATTAAAAAAATTATTCCAAGATGACGTCCATCCGCTATTTTGAAAATATTGTATGCTATTAGGTGCAGGTATAAATTTCATGAACGCATGCTAAACAAACGATTAGAAAGATATCAATGGGGACTGTAGAGAGGCAGACCACTTATTCACGCTGTAAGTAGCGCGTTGTTTGCGATTGCCCATTATTCAGTACTTATAGAATATTAAATGCAGAAATGAGATATTGTAATTTCAAGTTAGTTGTGTAAAACATATATTTTAGTCCATAGTCTGTTACATGTTAACTATAAGATTATAGTCGAAATTATACATACCTATTTATAATGACGTCATACTGGCGGCCAAAAACGCATGTTACCTAATATTTATTTTAAGACAAATTACTGATGGCTAATCAACAATGACATTTTTACTGTATGGTGATGGACATGATAAAAAATACCAATGTTGGATTCAAAAAAGTGCAAAAGGTCGTTGGCGGCTTTGCACATCGTATGCCAGTCAGGAGACCTAATGCATTAATAGGGAAGAACACCTTACGGAAACGAGTTTTGCTTATAAAGCAAAACGATTGGTGCTAGACACACGAAATTTTGCACACAATCGTAAAATTTAATATATAATATTGCATTTAATGGCGACGACGTTGCCAATTTTTTCATTTCCTATTTTATTTTTAAAGCTACCAATTGTTTATAAAAATTGTTAAAAACGAAAAATTCTTTTAATTTTAGAACTATGCACCAAATTTCATATCGACGCATCCTTTTAGGCTCTAAATCTAAACTTGTTTTTTATGACTTTGCATGGCAAATTCCATTTAATAATGGATCTACTAATTTTTAAGGGCTAAAGTAGTTAGTCCGTTTAATTAGCGAATTAGATTAATCCGCCTTTAATCTGAATCAATATATGCAAAATTAGTAAAATATAGTATTATATACACCTCATAAGCATATTAATAATTGCTATATAAGCCAATTTATATTTAGCAGTAAACATTATTTAATAATAATTATTATTATGCAAATCAGCTGTTAATTTTTAATATATTAGTTTTTGTAACGCGAAAAGATACTAGACGGGCATTTCATGTTAAGAGTGTAGTGCAACGAGCGCTACATGCAACAAAATTTATTCTCATGACAATTAGAAATATTAAGCGGAATTGTAAAACATTTTAGCTTACTAAAACTTCCAACTGTTTGTAAAAAAATTAAAAACGAAAAATTCTCCCTTTAATTTTAAACCTATGCGCCAAATTTCAGATCGACACTTCCTCTTAGGCTCTAAATCGAAACTTATTTTGTATATCTTTGCATAGTACAGAGACCATATTCCATTTAATAATGGAGCAGTGGCGTAGCTACCGGGTGGGCCAGGGGGGGCAAGGCCCCACGGCGCCAAGAGAAATTAGGCGCCGCTCCGAATTTATAAATATGCTAATGCTAACAATGCTCATGAGCTTAACTGAGTTTTTAAATTAATTAAATTATAATACAATCAAAGATCAAATACCAAAATATGTATTAAACTTTTTACCCAACCAATACATTTTGGAATTATGTGGAATAAAAATATATATCCCGGCGGCATATTTACAAATCCTCACATACAATGGCACCAGGGTGCTGAAATCGGTTAGGTTTTATAAGCGTTTGTAGCTCTACAAAAGCTCACTGATTTGGGCACCTGGAATACGCTGTTATATAATATTTCACTTTTCGCATGGCCCTCCGCTCGCTTCGCGCGCTACGGGGGCTCAAGAAAAGGGAACTAACCAGGTGCTAACCCAAGACAAAATCAAGAAAAAAACTGTTTAGAAACTTAACCTAAAAAAAATAAAAAAAAGCAACGGGGTTTGAACCCAGGCCGCCGATAGCCGCCGAATTGAGACCTAACCATCTAGACCTCTCGACCACGAGGCTCTTGCCGCAAATTGATTGCATCGCGAAGACATGGCGCGATTAGGTGCCCAAATCAGTGAGCTTTTGTAGCGCTACAGACGCTTACAAAACTTAACCGATTTCAGCACCCTGGTGCCGTCGTATATTAGGATGTGTAAATATGCATCCCGGCGCGGCGGCATTTGGTACATGCAAATTTGTTTTTTTGAGTTTCGTATTTAGGAGGTACCATTAGTCATACAAGTCTAAATAGCCTAGCAATACTAAGCATAGAAAATGAATTTGTCCAAAAATTAATTTTGGTCAAATAATCGATCAATTTACGTCGATTTAAAACCGAAGAAATACTTCAATATTTAATTAATTAATTAAGGTTACAGATGTTTAGTTTAAGTTTATATTAGATATGTATGTACGTGTTGATTGGTTGCCGTTTATATATTTTATATTCATATTCCTGTAAATAAAAAAAAGCGTGTGCACTATGTGCGCATGTCAGAAGTGAAACTTCTTAAACTTAAACGCCCTAGCCTGGGATTTGGTTTAAAAGTAGTTTTTTTTTTAATATATCACTCAATCATCAGGGTCCTCTCCTCTGATAGTACCAGGTTCAGTAGGTTTCGGTTGGTTGTCAAGAATTAACAAAAAGGGAAGGCCTAAATGAAAAAAAAACTATTCTCAAAAGTTTCGCTTATGTCTTGACAAGGTAATAGAGCAAACCTCATATTTTTATCTTGTAAACTAACAAAGATATCACAATAATTATACGCCCTAGCCTTATACATATATCTTAACGGAATTGGTTAAAAAGTTGTTTTTTTAATATATCACTCAATTAACCAAAAGGGAAGGCCTAAATGAAAAAAACTATTCTTCATAAAAGTTTCGTTTATGTCTTGAAAAGGTAATAGTGCAAACCCCATATTTGTATCTTGTAAACTAACACAGGTATCACAATAATTAAACGCCCTAGCCTTATACATATCTTAACGGATTTGGTTAAAAAGAAGTTTTTTTAAATATAGGTATCACTCAATTAACAAAAGGGGAAGGCCTAAATGAAAAAAAAAACTATTCTTCATAAAAGTTTCGCTTATGTCTTGACAAGCTAATAGAGCAAATCCCGTATTTTTATCTTGTAAACTAACAAAGATATCACAATAAACGTCCGTGACCGTTTTCCGTTTCCTGCCAGCTCGCCCGCCGTGTATCGGGATCGCGACCTGCAAATTTTACTCCCGGGGCGCGTTAAGAAGTTTCACTTCAAAAATATACGTTTAATATTATGATGTATTATTTTTGGATTAATTTGCGTATATACACAAAATATAGGTTTTTTAGGCGCCAGCGGACAGGCTTGCCCCCCGGCGCCCACATTTCTAGCTACGCCACTGTAATGGAGTAAGGTCAGATAAGCCAATCTACTAATTTTTATGGGCTAAAATAGTTAGTCTTTTTAAGTAGCGAATCAGATTAATCCGACATTAATCGGAATCAGTATATACATAATTAGTAAATTATCTCATTAAAAATTACACCTCATAAGAATATTAATAATTAATATATAAACCAATTTATATTTAGCAATAAATATTATTTATTAATTTATTATTATTAAGCAAATCAGCTGATAATGTTAAATACATTAGTTTATGTAACTCGAAAAGATACTAGACGGAAAATTAATTGCATTTCATGTTAAGAATGTAATGCAAGGAGCGCCGCATGCAACAAAATTAATTCCCATATCAATTACAAATATTAAGCGGAATGGTAAAACATTTTAGCATACTAAAACTACCAATTGTTTATAAAGAAAATTAAAAATGAAACATTCTCCTTTTAATTTTAGACCTATGCACCAAATTTCAGGTCGACACTTACCTTTAGGCTCTAAATCTAAACTTACGGAATGGTAAAACATTTTAGCTTACTGGAAAAAATAAAATATTGACAATTTAATCGTTTTTGGCAAAAATACCTT
>MU183852.1:60858-71819 GCA_016904865.1 Pissodes strobi | reverse complement strand
TCGGTGGAACCTCACACTTTTATTGTTGTTTTCAATGCATTATCTTCCTTGTAATATATTATTTTTGTTTGCCAGACGCATTTTATGCATTTCTGCAGATATATATGGGTTCCATGATGTAATGGTTAGCATTCTGGACTTTGAATCCAGCGATCCGTGTTCAAATCTCGGTGGAACCTCTCATTTTCATTGTCGGTTTCATTGTATTATCGTCTTCATTATATATTATTGTAGTTTGACAGGTGTATTTTATATATTTATCCTGATATATATGGGTTTCATGGTATCCAGCGATCCAAGTTCAAATCTCGGTGTAGCCTCATGTTTTTATTGTTGTTTTCATTGCAGGTACATTTTATTAATTTTTCAGACATATATGGGTTACATGGTCCCATGAATCCAATGGCCCTAGTTTAAGTCTGGTGGAACCAAATATTATTAGCTCTTTTTTGTATTGATTTCTTTATTTTATTTTATTGCGTTTTGACAAGCATATTTTATATTTTTTCAGATATACATGGGATACATGTATTGCTTGTATTGGCCTTTCATTTCAGCGACCTGATGCTAAATCTGTGCGTAACCTAATATTTTCATTAGTTTAGTCCTTCTCATTGTGTTATCTTATTGGTTATATTATATTGTGATTTGATAGATAATTATAATTTGTTTATTGCTGTGAATATATGTCGGTGTCATGGTGTAATGATTTGCGCCGGACCGGATGATTCAAATCTCGGAAGAATCTAATATTTTCAATAATTTTTCTTGTTGTTTTTATTGTATTGTCTTCTGTATTATATTTTATTTTGATTTGACATTTTTGCAAATATACGTGGGTTCCATGATATAATGGTTTACATTGGCCTTTCAATCCAGCGATCTGTGGTCAAACGCTCTATGTTTGAAGGAATCAATCAAGCGCATCCAACTCTTGGTAAATAGAAAAAAAGGGCAAAAAGTGATGTTTTTTCAGGAAAAAAGTGGCAAACAGGCGCCTGGAAATATAATTTCATTATAAAGGAAAATATCAATAAATTCCCTATGTATATTAGCCATTACTCTCGTCACAAAGATTCAAGTCAAAAGTAGTTCAACCCTAGCTTTACAGTCACTAAAATATATAAGCTATACCAGGAATATTGTGCTGAAAGAAATGTCATCAAAAAAGTAGAGTTTCTACACATTTATCTTAAATACACAATTTAATTTAAGTTTTCACAGACCGTTAACCATCTCTTGCGCGACTTGAGGCAAATTACAAATTACCATTAATGACAGGGAAGAAAAAGCAAAAGCGAAAGCAGCGATTGAAAAGGAATTACACTTACATAAAGTCGAAGCTGCAATATCCGCTAAAAATAGTTTTTGACATTTTAGATGAAACACAAATTGCAATTTGCTCCGACCTTCAGAAAATGTTGCCAAAGACACCATCTCACACCTCCAAAGCATATTATTTGCGACAATTGTAGACCAACAATTTTATGTGCATAACATCAAAACTGATTTGGCATGAAGGACAGGTATCTAGGGGATGCAAAGAAATTACTTCTTGCCGTATATACATTGCCAAAAAAAGCCGCCACATTTAGTTAAAATTCCACATGTCAAAATTAATGCAAACCAATTGTTTAATTTTGACTCTATATGATTAGGATGACGCATGTTAAACGTATGGAACATAGATGTTTATCGCCGTACATTCCCTTAACGAATGGACCAGCAATTTTGACATTATTAAGTTGATGAAAACTGACATAGACTTTATATTACAGAACACTTGAAAGAACTGCTTACTAAAAGTAACCCAACATTTTTGGTCATAAAGTTGACTGACAGGGATTTCGTTAACCTTGATATACATCAATCGTTCTTTAAGAATACCGTTTCAGGTATATGGACAATGCATTGGCTACGACTCGAAAAGAAATAGCCAGACACCTTATTCTTCAAAAATAAGATGACATACAAAGTTATCAACTTTGAAACATATTCGATGAAACTTATCCGTAAAGGGAAACCATCCGCCTTAAATACACTTCCGATAGTAAATTAAGAAGCCCCTACTAAAAGCTGCAAATTGTTCAAATCTGATGGAATTACTTCAATTGGTGCCACCTGTAAACCATATTTTTTACAAAAACTTACTCTGTCAATGAAAATATCGGCTAGAAATTGACAAACGAAGGATCCATGAGACCAGCTCAAGATAAGAAAGATCCTCTTGAGTCTGAGCCTTTAGATGAAACTGGTAGTGACTAATTCCTTATAATTTAAAATTCAAATAAATGTTAAGATTTTCATATTTTAACTAAGCATTTTCTTTTATTCTATTTGGAAGACAATAGATACAAGTCCATATCCAACTCATTATTTAAGATAATTTCCATACAAAATTAGGGGGCACAATTTTTCAGTTAAAAAGTTATTATAATAACGAGTACATAGAATGTAGGTATTACACAGAAGCAATCAATCTTTGGAATCGATTTTCCCCAAGTTGGGTAAAATTTACTGGTATCTCTTGGCTTTTAAGAGGCTCATATAAGAATTTAGCATCTTGAAAGTCAAATGATTTGGTGCTCGAAATAAATATATATTGTAATATATTTACAAAAAAATTCTGCAAAAAATTTCGATGTTGACAGATCTCCATTCGTATTTGAGATTATTAAAATTATACTTGAAGTGAGCCAGATTTCAAACTAATAGAAGGGAGGGTATTAAATAAACGCACTGTATAATACATCTGTCTATATATCCTTTATCGCAACAGTAGCCAGACATCCGTGTCGATTTCACGGGTTCTTAACCAAAAAGTGGCCGGTCCACTTGTTTTATTGAGGCAAAAAGAAAGCAAATAAAAGTGCCGCTTTTGGGTGCTTTTCCCATTTTTATAATGGGAAATCAGGACTAAATTGTAGTCCCACGGTAAAAGTTTATGCTCGTCGGTCTAATTTGCGGCATTGCGGACTACCTGGTGCCGTAAAACGAAGAGTTCGACTCGTTTTTATTGAGAGAAAGTCCAGCAGAATTTCATTTTTGTACTTATAGTCGAGGGTATCGTAAATATTTGAGATTTTATATAATATTTTAACTGATTTGCCTTGATCCACTTTTCTCTTAGAAAAAGCTTTAGACAGATCCATGCTTTGTATACAAGAAGTTCTGATCAACAATCAAATAAAGATTATCCAGAATCTATTAAGTCTAAAAAACAAACATTCCGAATGAATATTTCAATATGCTGGCATTGCTTTTGGTAATTACTGTTACCCGAACACGTAATCTTAAGCATTCAATTATCCTGTGATCTGATCCGCCTCTTGTTAACTCACCCTGAACTCTTAAAACCTCGGTCTGTAATAAATTCGTTCTTTTAAGTGGATAAATCGGCTTTTTAACAAATTAGCCGCTTATCACTTGAAAGAAACCCGCCGAAAACGAGGGCGCTACTTTTCCGCTTTCCGTCCAATCTTGAATTTTTTATTAGCTTATGATAGAGAGGTCATGTGTCCTGGATAAGGTTTTCCACTGCTATAACCACTCATTAATTGTTATAGAAATCCGATGAGGAAAATCCATGGCATCCCTAATAAATCTTCTGGTACATCGGTATTGCTTATCGAATGCCTTTGAAGAACGTCTTCAGATCAATGACATGTATACAAACCACTCAAAGGCATTCAAAAACGTCACTTACAAATTCTTCTTTACTAAATCGAAGGTTCCATGGCTTGAGGTTGGATCCTGGATATGCAGTATGTGTTTAGAAGAAAAATAATTTGTTGGAAATGAAGGTGCAAACTGGCAAGCCAATCAAGACCCAGTAACGGTTTTACTTTGTAGAAGTAAAATGTATATGGGAAAGCAGTATAAGAATTACATTGGCAACGATTTTCAAGATACTTATTAGTTTTAAAAATTAATCCTGTTCTCAAAGGAGAACAGTTCAACTGGCCATAAGAATATAAATTATATGCCAAAAGGAATGCAAGAACAGATAATAAAATCAAATTTTGGCAACAACGCTTATCATCGTTTGTTTTGTCCAATTAAAACAAAGACGACCGCAGAATTTTAAGAGCATTAACGATGTTTCCCGGCGCCCAAAATATGCAGCCTAATTTAATCATGCTTGAAAAGTTTATTAATTTAATTTGGGGCGAAATTTTGGCGGCATGTAAACAAGAAGTCGCGTTTTGTTTGCCGATTGCTTTTGTATGAGCCAAGAGTAGTTGCTCGGAATAAATATGTACTAATATATACAGGGTATTAGTACAGATAAAGCCACACCAGATACGAAACATAGACCAATAACTCGCCTATTTTCTTTGACCTTGTGCCCGAAAGTTTTGTATGGCCCGCACCAAAAATTTTGTTTAAAATTAAAATAGCATTACCGGCACCAGCAGGATACTTTTGGTATTATCTAAACTAATTATTATATATGCTCCAAAATGCCTGTTTAAGAAATATTTTAGAAATAGGTGTGATATCATCATTATATGCAAGAAAAGAAATTAGTACTACTTGTGAATGGGAAATATAAATTACGAAAAAGCTTATTTGTAACACAGACCCACATTATAATAAATACCTAAACAGTAATTAAATATGACAGTTTGATATCTTATGTAGGTAATTAAGGAAATACGATTTTCTGATATTGGGGACATAATATTACTTACATTTATAAATTTACAAATAAGAAAGAATTTTAATTTTTCTATTGATCTATTCAATCTTTTTCACGTGACTAAATCTCTATTAGCAATAATTAGGATATAAAATATGTTTAATCCAATAAACAATTTAATTGCATATAAAAGAGGGAAGCTCCAACATGGATGAGTAAAACTAACTTGTTGCATGAGGTTGTTCTAATATGGAAACAGGTTTGAGCTTCGGTCCATGAAAAATTGACAGTATAACGATATCAAAAATAGGTACATAGCTTGAAGATACGGCAAAACAGTTGCTTTCAAAATGATCTTCCCGTAACTTGTAATTAATATTACTTTTTTCTAAAAGATCTTCCTTTCGGTCCGCTTTAAGCCAAGTGTTAAATCTAAAAATATTGCATTTTTATATCATTAAAATAAACCAACAATTAAGCAACTTATAAAGTGCTTATTGTTAAATATTTTTTATTATACCTACTTCTCTGAAAACTTCTTATTATCATCTCTGAAAACTTCTTATTATCATCTATAAAGTGGGCTTTTTCCAGCGCACGGAAACAGCATATGAAATAATTTATACATTAACAACTTTGGTTATTTTCTGTCAGGGTTTTCATTTATGTTTTGACACCCATCTAAAGGATTTATTTTAAGTTAGAGAAAAATTGTTTATACCTAAGTTGAAGTACTTTCCATATTATATTTTGGACGTATCAAAATAAACAAACGAAGATGGCAAAACAAATTAATAAAATCAAAATTATTTTTTATAAATAGAACATCCTGTATTATATCCAGTTCAATGCAGCAAAGGCAGCCATCTTTACCAAGAAGGTCAATATGGAGGGCCCTGACATCATTATGGCAGGATCGACCATTCCTTCATCTCGTCAATCGGAGTACTCGGTGTCTCGGCCAACAGCCATACGTTCTGGCATGACCATGTTGCTAACATCGCAAAATCAGCCTCCCAGAAGCTTGGTGCGCTATTTTGCAACAAAAAAACTGTATACTTACACCGCAGCAGTTGCTCTTGCTCTACAAAGCGCAAATAAGACCGTGCTTAGAATATTGCTCATACATCTGGGGTGCCGCACCACAGCATACTCTAAAGCTATTGGATTTCATTCAGAAGAGAGCTCTGCGTCTCATCGGCGACCCGGAGTTGTAGTCTGTAACACCGCAGACATGTGGCCGAGATGTTCCTGTTTTACAGATACTCTCACGGCAGATGTTCCCAGGATTTGGCCCCTGACAACACCTGTCAGACAGTCAGGACCGAACGCAAGAGCGCATGAGTTCGTCGTACAACTGGAAACACCTAGAACATCGCTTTACAAGAACTCCTTTGTCTGGCGCACTGCATCACTGTAGAACTCACTCCCAGGACATATTTCCCCATAATTACAACCTACAACTATTCAGTATCAGTATTATTATCAAAAGGGGTGGCCCCTAGCGGGCCTTGCACTTAGACCACCAATTGGGCCCGTTGTGCCCCCAGCCCGCATTAGAGAGCCTCCAGGATGCCGGTCCTCCTGAAGAAAGCCCTCAATTCTGGATCTTGCCCACGCGAAGGCGGGGCATTCCGTAAGTAGATGGTATAGGGTCTCGTCGTCCTCCATGCACCATCTACATTCCCCCTCCTCTGCAATTCTCGGCAGGGTCAGGTGCCGTCTAAGCCTACAGTGCCCTGTGTAGAAGCCTACCAGGGCCCTGCACTCGTTCCTAGGTAGGCACAGCAGCCCCCTGGCGACTCTTCGCGGGCCCATGTATCCTGGTCTGTCTCATCCCCGGAGCCGTCCGCCATACCTCCTCCGCCCGACCCTCCATCCAGGCCTCCAAAGTTCTTTCGCGAACACTCTGAGCGATCCCCACACAGGAATCAGGCCCCAAGTATCTGCGTGCGGAGCCTTCTCTGGCTAAGGCATCAGCGGCCTCATTTCCCGGTACACCCGAGTGTCCCGGTACCCAGACCAGCGTGACTTTTTAACCTTTGTAAGTTCAATCAGCCAGCTTCTACACTCCCTTACCAATAAAGAGCGCGTGCGTACCGACTCGCGACTTCAGCGCCATGAGTGCGGCCTTGCTGTCGGAGCAGAAGAAAATCCTCCCGCCACCGACATTGAGCCTTAACAACTCCCAGACCCCCATCATGATCGCAAAAATTTCCGCTTGGAAAACCGTAGTGTGCTCGCCCAGTGAGGCGGATAGTTCCCGCCCCAGGGCCTCACAGTACGCACCAGCTCCGGACAGGGTTCCCATTCTGGACCCATCTGTGAACCAGACTAGCCCATCCCAGGTTCCCTCTGTCCAATCCTCCTTTGTAGGGAAGAGGAAGTTCAGCCCCTCGGGAAAGCCTATCTCAGGAACCATCGCGTCACCTGGCATCCCCAGAATGGCTAGGTCCCCAGACAAGCTCCGCCATAGACCACAATGGCCTTGGCAGGAGCCGTTGTCACTCCACATCCCCGCATCAGCCAATCTCATAGCCGCTCTGGCTGCCTCGTGCCTCACTCGGTCCGCCAACGGGGGCAACCCCACCAGCACCTCCAGGGCCCTCGTGGGTGCCGTCCTCATAGCCCCGGTGATGCAGAGGCATGCAAGTCGCTGTAATTTGTCAAGCACTAATCTGGACGCCATTTTCATGGATCCTGGCCACCAAACAACCGATCCGTGCATGAGCATCGGAGCGATCATCGTCCTATAGATCCATATCAAAGTTTTCAGCCCAAGTCCCCAGGTCCCTCCCAGCGCGCTACGGCCAGCCCAAAGGGCACTGAGCGCCGCCACGGTCTTGAGCCGGAATGTGTTCCTGAAAGGTCAGTTTGGAGTCCAACCAGACACCCAGATACTTGACGCATTTTTTAGCCACAAGAAGGGTCCCTTCCAACGTGATGTTGGGAGAGACCTCCAGCTTCCTTTTCCTGGTAAAGATGACCATCTCTACCTTGTTGGGATTCGCTCTGAGTTCGTTATACCTACACCACTGTGAGAACCTTGTCAGTGCTTCCTCCAGAAGCCTCTGCAATATTCCCACTACAGTACCTTGCGCCATAATCACAATATCGTCTGCATAGGCCTGTACATAAACCTCATGCTCTGCTCTCAGGATGCGTAGGATCTCGTTCACCACTAGACACCACAGGAGAGGGGACAAACCCCCCTGAGGACATCCCCGCGATGGCTCAACCCCAACCACCTCATCTTCCAGCCTAGCCTCGACCCTCCGCCCGGTAAGCATGGAGTGGATCCAGCTCGTTATGACCGGACCCACCCCTGTTCGCTCCACCGATCGGGAGATCGAACCCACGGCTGTGTTATTGAAGGCTCCTTCAATATCCGCAAACACGCACACCGATAGCCGTCCGCCCCCCAGCCCCTCCTCCAACCTGGATACCAGGTGGTGAAGAGCCAAGTCCACCGACCTGCCTGTTCGATATGCTTGCTGATCCGGACTCAGAGGGGCCCTTAGAGCCACCCATTCCCTGAGGTATCCACCAGCCTCTCTAGTGTCTTCATCAAGAAGCTGGTAAGACAAATGGGTCGATAGGATTTCGTATCGGTGTAGTCGTTCCTTCCCGCCTTGGGAATGAACACCACTCTGCTGTGCCTCCAGGGCTCCGGCACATACCCGTGTGCGATAGAGGCCCTAAAAAGGTCCATCAGCGGCGTGCTGAGGAGTCCTCCGCCACGCTGCAACAGCGCCGGGAAGACCCCATCCTCACCTGCCATGCCGCCTTAAATGGGGCGAAGGTCTCGATCGCCCACCTTAGCCTATTGTAGGTGACCATCTTTCTGGCAGTGCCGTAGTCAGCTCTAATGCTGAACCCGGTCCCGCCCTTACCTCCCCGGTCCATACCTGTTGAGTCTGGAAAGTGTGTGGTCAGTAGCTGGTGCAGACTATCCGCCGGTGAGGACGTATAGCCTCCACCTGGCTTACAGACACTGCCCAATTTGACGAGTGGATCACTTGACAGCACCTTGCAGAGCCTAGCAGCGGCCTGGGCTTGGTATACCCCTCCACAGTAGGCCCTCCAGGCACTCCTTCGCGATCCTCTCAGCTCTCTTTTGTACTGCCCCTGGGCCTATTTATATAGGTCCCAGTCAGTATCTACCCCGCTGTGTCTAGCCCTCAGCTGTTTCCTAAGGTTCTCCAGGGTGGCATTCCACCAAGGAGTTTTCCCTTTACAGTGACGCTTAGTCACCGGGCAGCTGCTTGCGAAATCCCCGGCCACCGATGATCCTATCCACCTTGCGGCGTCATCCAGCTCATCGGCGGCCCGGTACTTCCTCGTCATGTCCCTTAAACGCCAACCTATCTCCTCCCTATAGAGGTCCCAGTTGGTTGCTCTGGGGTTCCTAACCTCCTCAGCTCTCGCTAAGGAAGGGCCCAGTACTATGGTGATGTATCTGTGGTCCGACATCGAGTCCTCCACAGACACACCCCATTTCGTAATATCCGGGAACAAAGCCCCTGGTGCACAGAGTCAAGTCTATGACCGAGCTTCGTCCCGTAGTAAAGAAAGTGGGCTCACTCCCTCTGTTCTACAACTATTCAAAAACCGTGTCAATCAATATCTTCGCACACACACCGCTCGTCGAGCGCCATAGGATCTCCGTTTAGTGTGTGCTACTGCCATAAAAAAAATGAGAAAATTGATTATTTGTAAAAAACCCTGCTTCTGTTGAAAATGCCAAAATCATAATACTATTTTGTCAAATTTATATTTCGGGTGTCCAACATTTAGAAAAGTATGGAAGGACGATAAAATATTAGTAAAAGTTGGTTGTGCCAAATGCCAAATTTTGTCACCTAAATATACAGAGGTCAATAAAAAGTTCCACTCCTTATAAAATATAAATTCTTAAATTAACTAAATCGAATCTACTAATCTAAACAAGTCAAAGCTCTGTTTGTCCTCCAGTCTTCAACGTCGTTACTTGTAAGACTCCATGGAAGTTTTATAGTGTGCGAGGGGATATCGAAAATGTTAAACTCCTGTAAACGTAGCTAAGCCTATTCTCTTGATGCTGAGGTGTATGTGGTGCTTAGATGTGGACAGTTAATAATGTAATTACTGCAAACCGAAAGCTATTGAAATGTGGATATACCAGCGCATCGTCCGTTTATTTTAGATAAAATATGTAGCAAATGCTGAGGTTTTGAGATTATGGGGGATGAATATGGAAATATTGTAGAGAGTCGGTCACTGTAGTTTATACTGCAATGAAACCCAGAATAGGTTCAGTATTCTTAAATGAAAAAAAAAACGGTGTATACTTAAGACTAAGACGTAAAATCTTCAAAAATAATAACATTACGAAATAAAAGCATTTTTTGTGTTCTATATTCACAAAGTTATAATATTTGCTGACGTGTCATGTCAAAACTCAAAATAGCGAAAAGCTTAAAATCAACTAAGCTCACATTGTATAAAAGGCATCATCATTTTCCAAAGTGTCTTTTAATAAAGTTTTTGGAGCCGATTATCATCAAGTAATCAGCATTTTAAAAAAAAAATGCTTTGCGAAAAAAAAACTTCAATTTCTTCAGTTTTTCTCATAAAAATTCAATACCGAACTGTCTTCTCAATTTTTCGATCCTCGCGACTTTCTTGGCGCTAGAACGACTAAATTGCCCTCATTTAAAAATATACAAGCCCAAAAAAATTGCTCGCCATTTTCCGATTACCGGCAATATCAATAGGGTTCGGAAGACTCTCAAAAGTTACGTGTTCAGAAAATTTTGTCAAAATTATTCGATTTGAAAAATCGCACAATTTTCGTATCAAATCTCAAATTTCCACTCGCAAATGAAATTGACGCCAGCTTTACCCGAATGAGCGATAGCCGAGCGACACCTGCGACGCGTGATGGTTCAGTTTCGTCAACTACCCAGGAAAGAGTGTGCTGAACGCACTTAAACAAATTTTCACTTCCTGACTGTTTCTCTCTTGCTGGACTGAAGTCGACGCAAACTTTACCCGAATGAGCCTCACTACTCACGAAAAAGTGTGCTTAATGCGCCTAAAGAAGTTTTTACTTTAAAAATCTTCGAGACTAGTTTGGTATCAGTTCAATAGAATTTTTCCTTAGAATTATCTGAAGCACCACCAAAATATATTAACTGTTATAAATATTAACATTAACAGTTGTTATTGATGAAATTGCTAATGATTCTTAAATGATGCATTGTTTTGTCTGAAATACTCCTAAAATTTTGCAATAAGTTATAAAGACATTTAAATCTATAATTCTCTCCTCGGGGGC
>MU183852.1:0-50858 GCA_016904865.1 Pissodes strobi | reverse complement strand
AGATGAACAGAATGAAGATAAACATTCTCGGAGTGAGCGAAGTCCGCTGGCCTGGAAATGGAATGATCAGATCAAAAGATAAAATACTATACTACTCAGGTACCAATAATGCCGACCGAGACCATTAGCATGGCGTTGGCATCTTAATGGATGAAACATACAAAAGTCAGTAAAGAACTTCATCCCACTTTCTGAAAGAGCACTCCTAATTCATCAATATTATACAGGTTTATGCCCCAACGGCAGACATATCAGAAGAAGAAATTGAGGATGTTTACAGACAACTTGATAGTGCCCTAAGACTTACAAAAACGAACAAAATCAATATAATTCTAGGAGATTTCAATGCTAAAGTTGGTAAGGGTAGATCAGGATCAGTGGTTGGTGATTACGATTTAGGTGAAAGAAACGAAAGAGGTGAAGTGTTAATTCAGTACTGATGCGAAGAGAACAATCTTATGATTACAAATACATGGTTCACACTCCCACCAAGACGATTATACACCTGGAAATCTCCGCGAGACAATGACCACCACATTGTTCGTAACCAAATAGATTACGTTATAATTAATCGAAGATTTAGAAATTTCATCACTAAAGTAATCACAATGCCAGGTGCCGATATTGAATCTGACCACAATCCGCTACGTGCCGACATACCTACTATTGGGCCTGTCCCTACCCAAAGAAAAACCGCTAAAAAGATATTAGAACCAAAACTACTTAAAGATGAGGAAATAATATCATTATATGAAAACCATCTTAATAAATAATTGGAAAGTATTGGCAATACAAATGATACGAACAAACACTGGCTTGAACTCAAAGAAGTTTTTAAAAAGACAAGTGATACGTTCCTCACAACCACCAAAGGGCATACGAGAAACAAATGGATGACTGATGATATTCTAGATTTAATGGAAAAACGAAGGCAATGTAAAATCAACAAAAGATATACAGACTATAAAAGTCTTCAAAGAAGAATTCGAAATGAAATAAAAACAGCAAAAGGAAATTGGCTGACTGAAAGATGGTTGGAGGCAGAAAATCTAAGCAAACCAGGAGACAGTTTCCATCTCCATAAATAAGTCAAAGAAATCGCTGGAATATATAACAATAAAATATAAGTTTTATTAAGGATGAAAACAATAAAATAATATTGGACACCGAAAAACTACTACTAACAAGATGACATGAAACCCCAAAAATGAAATGAAAATAACTCTAATGAAAAATAACAAAGCTCCAGGCCCTGATGATATGTACTCGGAAACGTTTCATTTGGTTAGCGAACAAACCCTTGATATCATTGTCCGACTCTTTAACAATATTTATGACATTGGACATATTCCCGAGGACTAGCTCCGTTCTACATTTGTCACACTTCCGAAATCAAACAACGCAACCGCATGTAAAGACTATCGTCTCATTAGCCTAATTCCTAAAACTCTTTTTTCGAGTTCTACACACGAGACTATATAAGAGGGGTGAGGAAGCCATATTCAGTCTCCAAACATTAGTGCAGAATTCTCAAAGACTACGAAAAAGCCTTTGACAATGTAAAACACGATCTCCTCATATCATATCTTAGGGACTTGGGGCTGGATGGAAAGGATATCAGACTTATAGGTAATTTATACTGGAACCAAAGAGCGGAAATCCGAGTTCAAAATGAACGAACAACTGAGGATTTTGAAATAAAAAAGGGCGTTTGCCAAGGGTGCGTCTTATCTCCGATGTTGTTTAACTTGTATGTGGAAAGAGCATTTACCGAGTCAATCTCCGACAGTCCCATAGGCATTAAAGTAAACGAAATTCCCATTAGGAATATTCGATATGTATGATACCGTGATATTAGCGGATAGTGCAAATGATCTATAAACTCTACTAGATAAGGTCAATGAAGAAAGTCAAGGATTGGGTCTGAAAATTAACATCCGTAAAACCAAATGTATGGCTATTAGTAGAAACGATACTCCAAATACCACAATATCCATAAGTGGAGAGAGCATTGAACAGGTCACTCAATTTAGATACTTGGGATGCATATCAACAAAAAATAGGACCCAGATCATGAAATAAAATGCAGAATCCAGCACGCTCAAACAACGTTCTTAAGAAATTTTTGACAGATAAAAACTTAAATCTCAGTCTTAGATATAGGATGGTAAAGTGCTACGTCTGGTGCGTTCTCTTGTACGGAGTCGAGGAATGAACGTTGAAAACAGCAATTATCAACAAACTTGAGGCCTTCGAGATGTGGACCCTGCGACGAATGCTGAGAGTATCGTGGATTGATCATGTGACGAACGAGGACATACTGAGAAAAGCTAGTTTAGTAGATCGTGAACTTTTCGAAAACAGCAAAAGAAGAAAAAATGGCTACCTTGGACACATGCTACGTGGAAAACGCTATCATTTCCAACGTCTTATTCTCCAGGGTAAAATAGAAGGAGGAAAAAGAGAAATAGGTAGAAGAAAATTATCCTGGCTACGAAACATACGACAATGGACAGGAATACGGGACTTCAAGGCACTGCAAAATGGTGCAATAAAGAGAATCATATGATGAGAGAAGCGATGGACGCCTACGCAAGAATCTGCATGGCACTTTAAGAAGAAGAAGAAGAATCTCCGCAGTGCTAGAAAATGAGAAGCTGAATTAATTCTTGGAGACAGTTAGATATAGCTCTTTTTCCTTATATTGGGAGGTTTCAAAATATGCTTTTATTAGTATCTTCATAAAGAAATTACTAATAAAAAAATTTGTATATTTTGGTAACCGTCGCGTACAATAAGACTATTATTTCGCTGGAGGAAAAAAGGTCAGCTTCATCTCAAAGGCGTTAAGGTAAAGGAAAATATTAAAAGCACTTAACTAGAAGCGAATGTAATTTTCAAAAATAAAAAGCACACAGAGTAATGTGAGACTTGGAACTTTTTCTGACATGTGTAAATACCATTGTGTATGTTGGCACGTAATATATTGATTGATTGATTGAGTATTCGATTTAACGTTCCATGGTTTCTTTTAGGTATAACCAGCAATATTGCATAGTTAAAAATGCTTTAGATTTACATAGTATGTTCATTTATGCAAGTAACCTAATTTTGAAGACGTTATCTTAGCCGGTTCTCCAGATACGCCAAACGTTAAACCAACCGTGAATGGCACTGTATATAATTTCATAATTTAAAGCGATTATTTAAATTATTAAACAAATAAAGGTAATTAAAGAACGAATTAAAAATGTTAGAAAATCACCACAATATTCTCCATAAAAAATAATTTGATAATATATAATATATATTTAATATTAGAGCGATTTTCGAAAATCCATGAGTTTGAGTATCTTTTGGAAATGTATATTCTTAATAATTGATTTTTTATTGCTAGCTCATTATACGATGTGTCCCAAGTTGGTGTTGATTGTACTGGCATCTAGGAAAGAGACTGATGAATTATCATTGATTGAAGGAAATTTTAGACCATTCTATTAGTATTTTAACGATGCTTATAAGAAATTTTAGAATACTTAGAGTTACTTTTTATGCAGAATATGTCTGTCTAGTCAAATCTGAGTAACAGCGTTTCGGATTTCTGGAATCATCATCAAGCTATTTTTACCTTTTGGTCACTATATTGGAATTTACCTAAAGTGAATATACTTTGGGCTTTTAAACGATATATCATACATCCATAAAAATTACATTAAGAGATGTAAAAAATAAATAAAAATTCTTTTTCAATACACTTCGCAACATAGCACAATAAAACACTGCGAAATATTATTTATTTAAAAATTCGGCTCCATTTATGCACAACCAATTTTTCTCGCTCCGGGGCGCAGCAAACAAAACTAACCCAAATTTGCAAAAAGAAATAAACATAACCTTAAAAATTTTACCCCTGCACTACTGATAAAAAATATTGAGTTAATAGCCGATTTATAATGGATGTACAGCAGCTTGCATGTATTAATACCATTCAAAACATATTACAACAATAATAACGTCTTCTTCTCAGTCCTTTGACCCACGGAAGGGCTTGGTGACTTTATGTTGTCGCTGATTGCATGGCTCGTCTCCATGCTTCCCTATCCTGTGCTGTTGCCGTCGCCTCGGGCAATCCCTGTCCCACACAGCGCCTGCATTTGATCAATCCAGCGCGTTGGCGATCTGCCTCTTGGTCTTCTCCCGTTGACCTTTCCCTAGATTATGAGCTTTCTACTCCATCTGTTCTTCGCGATGTGTGCCCAAAGTATTGTAGGTATAGTTTTGGCTTATGCTTGTTGACAGTCGGGTCCGAATCTTTAATTCGTTCAGTATCGAAATGTTAGTCCTTCAATTCTTCTTCTGTCTACTTGCTTCATGGTCCATGTTTCGGCCGCGTATGTTGCGATTGGAAAGATCAATGCGTTGACCAGCTTAAGTTTTGTCGCTTTTGATATTGGAGATATTTAATCGAAGCCCATATTGGTTGCTTGTATTCGTAAGTCTTGTCATGACAGCTCCCAGTTCTACTTGATCTGCTGCATTGATGAAGGTGTCGTCATCGTATCTGAGGTTGTTTATACGTCTTCCGCCTGCCGCAACCCCTTCTTCCCAATCGTCTAGCACCTTTCTCATGACATATTCACTATATATGTTGAACAGAATAGGTGATGTAATACAGCCTTGTCTAACGCCTGCCCGTACGTCAAACTTGCCTGAATATGTTTGATCTACTCGTACTTTTGAGGTGTCAGTTTCATATAGATTTCTGATAAGCCGTATTAGGTGGTTTGGTGTACCCATTTCGTCAAGAAATTGCCATAACGCATTCCACCTCACGCAATCGAAGGCTTTCGAGTAGTCGAGGAAGCACAGATACATTTTTACATTGAATTCACGCGCCTTCTCGATTATTTGGCGCACGTTAAGGATCTGTTCCCTGGTTCCTTTTCCGCGTACGAAACCCGTTTGTACGTCTGATATTTGTGGGAGGAGGAACACCTTCAATCTTTCATTAATGATGGTAAGTATAATTTTGCTTGTGTGGGATATTAATGTTACTGTGCGATAGTTGCTGCATCCTGTCGGTGGGCCCTTTTTGTATAGTGGAATAAATACTGAATCCGACCATTCTTCGGTCCATTTACACGTTGTCCAGATCTACTCACATAGTAGGTGTATTACATCCATGCCTATCTCTCCCATTGCCCTTATGACTTCAGCTGTAATATCATCAGTACCAGCCGATTTTCTGTTCTTTAGCTTCTTTATAGCTCTTAGTACTTCAGATTTAAGGATATTTGATTCAATTTCTTCAGCAGTATTGGTGATATAGCTTGGCCGTTGGGTGTTACCTGCAAATAGTTTCTGACAGCGCCATCTGGAATATGTCCGATTTCGGAGTTGTCATTCTCTTTTTCGTCGTTGGTCCATGTGTTTTCTTGAGCTTCAAACCAATATTGGCAAGAAGTAGCTTATGGTCAGACCCGCGGATCTTGCGCCAACGTCCCTCACGGACCTTCTCCATCTTGTCCTGATTAACACATAGTAAATTTGGTTTTTATGTTTCCAATTAGGAGATGTCCACGTGGAGAGACGTCTTTGGTGATCCTTGAAACAAGTATTTGCAATGGTGAGGTTGTTGCTAATGGCGAATTGTAGAAGGCGCTCTCCTCTGTCATTTCTTTCTCCCAACCCATATCTGCCTATGACATTGCGAGGGTTTCCTATTTTGGCATTGAAATCGCCCTTTATTATGACAATGTCCTTTTGAGGTATTGTAGTTGTTATATCCTCTATCATTTGATATAGTGAATCTATTTCGTCATCTGAAGCATCTGCCGGGGGCATGTACACTTGAAGGATATGTGTTCTAGCTGGTTTTGCATTAATGGTGATTTTTATTAGCCGATCGTTTATATGTTGGTACTCTTAAACACACTTAGCCAGTGTCTTATTTACCACTAAAGCGACTTCATTTCGACCAGTTTTTTCCGCTCCGGATATGTATCAAGAATGTTCAGAAGAATTTCGCTCAAGAATTTTCAGTTTGTCTACTTGTAGGCAATAAGAACGTACGTAACGATTATTGCCGAATATATGGAAAAATTGTTTAAGCTGCTACGTAGGCGTAAGTTAAAGTCACTTGACCGTAGATAAAGTGAAAGTGACGTTAACCCACCAATCAGAAGCGGCTAATATATCATAGTGCCATAGGACTGTAAAGGATTCTTAATATGCAAGCCGGCAGTCCTCCACAAATAAAGCGTGTTTTTCGATTGACGGTATTCTTGAAATTGTTTATATAGAACTTTATTATATAACATTTTGTATAATAAAGTTCTTTAACGTGCCCGGTACATCCACAATCTATATGTTACGATTAGCAATCCGTGACCACGCCTTGGATGGCGTGCAGATTATGTAGCTCGGATTAGGAATCGATCTACGTCCGGTGAGAAGAGCTAATAAAGAAGGCACTTCGGTAAAACCGTAACAATGCATTGGTCAAAAACTTAATGAGCTTAGTTTATCTTAATTTCAGCAGCATTTTAAGGCACTGTTAACTATCTAACTTTAGAAATCACTTGACTTTGAATTTTGACAGATCTATCGTAGTTTCGTAGATTTAGTATTTTAGGCCTGCACCTCTTGAGTTGAGTTTGAGGATTAGGTTATCGGTAGAACAATCAAAGCCACGTCTCTGTGGACTGCTGCAATGATTAGAGCGGAATATGTGAGAGACAAAAGCCTTCGGACTAATGGTTCGCTCGACTATTTATATAGTAATATCTGTTGATCATTTTTTAAACTATAATGTTCATATTTGCCTGCCCTGTTCGCTTGCGTTGTTTATAATTTATCTTGAATGTTTACATAATATTTTCCAATATCAAGTTCAAAAACTAAAGACTTAATTAATTAGTAGTTTAATTAATGTTTTTAGTAGTTCACAATATTTGTAATTATTTAGTATACCAGTTTTGCTATTTTTGTGAATTAAATATTTCGAAATCGCAAAAAAGGGACACATCAAAAACTCCGGATTCGAGCTTATCGCGTCCCTATTTCTCCGGGAGTTAAAGGTGACATTAAACTTTAGGAGAACGATCCTTATCCCCCTAGTTTATTTTGATTCTTATTTTATTTGGTGGAAGAAGTACAATATAGAGCAGTAAAGGGGCTAAGGAAATGGCGGAATGTTCCTGATATGGCCGTCATTAAATGACCATTGGGACGTAATCGTGTTATACGGTATTGTAGTTTTATTGCTACAAAGGATACTAAGTATGTCCTTTCGAAACGCCAGAGTCCCAGGGCGGTTGGGAAACTTTTTTGCGCGTTTAGATTGCGAATTGGCGATTGTAACACTTCTGGATAAGTTTTCAGAATCACCGGTGACTATTGTCTGCAGATTTTTTTGAGTTTCTCTGACGTTTTTACTTGATGGATATTATTTGAGTATGCCCAGTGTGCTTGTGATATCCTGGGAATCAGGCAATAATTTCCCTGTTTATCGTGTCTCTTCCTTAAAGTGAAGCTACCTCCGCAGATTGTTAAGCCTGTTTCCATTTCCCTTTGTAGTTCTTGTTTGTTCTCGAATATGTTCTGTATTTGGTTGTTTGAGGCCTTCATTTGATGTTGTTCTTCCACGCAGTTTTGTTGTATTGTTCGCGATGAGAGTGGTTATTCCTGGTTTTCTATTGTTTGTGTGAGACGTGGTTGTTATTGCTCGCTTATATGTGTTATGTTTGCTTCTTCCTTACCTCACAATTTTTTCGCAACTCCTTCTTTGATTTTCTGTTATTCTTCAATATTGCACACATTTAGTTCTCAATCTTTGTTCTGTCACAACCTCAGCAAGATTGGAACGTCGGACTGATCGGTCGTGGCCTGGTCCATTTTATGTCTGTCCTGCGGCAATCTTCTTCTTTATACCGCTCGTCCGAGAAATCTTGATTATTATTTATTATTATTATTATTATTATTACTATTATTATTATTATTATTATTATTATTACTATTATTATTTAATCACCATATTGGGTATTTAATAGCTGCCGGGATTTCTCCAAGGCAAGCTACGGGTCATTTAAAAACGATCGAACAATGCGTGAAGTTCCAAGGACTAAGACTTTCTGTACCAGAGTGATGATTTTATCCGTGAGGCCTAAGTCATTTGTATGCGCTTTTAACTTCTCATGCACAAGGTCATTCACTGACACTACGAGTGGAGCTATTTTCGTATGATTCAGCTGATAGATCTGCGTCAGCTCAAAGGCAAGGTCAGCGTATTTTCGCTTTTTTTCTTTATAGGCTTTCTGGATATTTTCCTCCAGAGGATTTGTAATGTCTATCATGATGCATGATTTTTTTCTTTGTTAAACAGCACTATATCTGGCCTGTTATACGGCACTTCTCTGTCAGTAACCAACGGCATATTCCAATACATCTTGTATTTGATGTTTTCGAGAACTTCTCTTGGTGTATATTTGTAGTACTCTACGGCATCAGAGATGAGTTCTGTAGTGAGAGCGATGGCTTGATGGTAAATTTTCCCCATTTCATCGTGCGGCTTGAGATACTGCCTGAGAGCTAGTTGTGAACATCCCCCTGTTATATGTTGGATACTTTCTGTTGTTCCTTTACATTTTCTACATAAATCACTATCGATATTTTCTTTTAGGATATGTTTCCGGTACGCTCTTGTGGGCACCACCTGATCCTGGATAGCCATCAATGATTCCTCTGTTTCTGGGAAAAGGTATCCCGCTTTAAGGTAAGTATTCGACAGCGGCTTACTAATGTATTTTTGTTTTAGGTTTGCAGCAAATCTTCCATGGAGCTGTTTCGTAGACCACTGCAGTTCGAGTTCAGCAAATGATATTACTGCCAGCCAGATTCAGTGCTGAAAATTTGGTGTCTGTTCCAACTAGGGCTGTATGCAATGGTAAGTCAGAGCGCTCGAAGTATCTCCGGAGTTTCGAACATTGATAGCTGCATGTCATCTCGAGGTTATGCAGTTCTCTTCCTCCCTGAGCTCTGGGAAGATACAATCGATTTACTTCAGCTTTCGGGTGGTGATAGCCGTATTTAGTGAGAAGTGTCCTTATATTTCTATCCATTGCTCTTAGATCTGTTAGTGACCATTTAATTATACCAAACGAGTACACGACTGTGGGGATGCACCAGCTGTTTAGATCCTGAAATAATTTTTTAGACACAAGCCTAGTTGCGAGGACCATTCTTACTCTCTCCATAAGTTTGTCTTGAAATATCTGCTTCCTTTGTCTTGTTTAATGCACATACTCTGTTGGATACCGAGGTACTTGTAGCATTTGGTACCACAGAAGGTATTACTGTATTATCCATCAAGTTCAGATTTTCGAGCTCTGTTAATTTCCCCTTTCTTATATGAAGTACCCCACATTTTTCAATTCCCATTTCCATTTTTATTCTTCAAGTTGACTTTATAGTTGGTCTGAGTTTGACGAGTAGAGTTTTAGGTCGTCCATATATAGAGCGTGTGTTATTTTAACACGTGGGTTTCTCTTAATAATGTATCCTCCTCTTTTGTTTAATAAATAGCTAAGGGGTTTGAGCGCCAAGCAGAACCAAAGAGGGCTCAAGGAATCACCCTGAAAGATACCCCGGTTGATCTCAATCTCGTCCGTCGTGTAGCCCGTGTCGCCGATATTCAAAATAAGTGACGTTTTCCATTTGCTCATCAAGTGCCGCAGACAGGTAACTATTTGGGTGTTTATTTTATATAATTTAAGAACTTTAATAAGCCATGTGTGCGGTACTGAATCAAAAGCTTTTTTGTAATCTATCCATGCAACTGATAAGTTTCGACGTCTTTTTGTTGATTGTTCTGTTATAATGGAATCGATTACAAGTGTCTCTTTACTGCCTCTTGCCCGTTTTCTGCACCCATTTTGTTCGTTCGCATGTATTCCATGTGCCACAGTTATAATTGATGTAAACAGCTTATATACATTCGGCAGGCAGGTAATGGGGCGATACTTCTGTGGGTCCGGTTGTACTCCATCCTTCGGCAGCATATAGGTTACACTCTGTGTAAACAAAGCCGGACTTTTTGATGGATCCTCAAGCACTTCCTGGAATTGTGCAGCCAGCATTTCATGTACATTCGTAAACATTTTCCCCCAATAATTTTGGATTTTGTCAATACCTGGTGCCTTCCAGCCTTTTTTAGTGCCGTTCTTACACTTTCAGCAGTAATTTTGATATTATCCATTGGTGGAGACCTTATCTGTTCTTCGATTTCGTTTATCCAGGGTGCCTGAAAGTCATGTTGTACCCCGTGAGACCATATACTTTTCCAGAATTCTTCGAGTACCTCCTTCTCTGGCGGCCCTTGATCTGCAGGTTCCCCATCCTTAGTTAGAGACCTATAGAATTGTTTTTGATTGTTTACAAATTGCTTATTCTGTTGATATCTTTTAACTCTTGTATTGTATCTTTTCATTATATAGCCTAATGCTTTCATTTTTTGTTTTAGGTGATCTTCAAGTTCTTCTAGTTTCCTGGATTTAAGTGGTGAAGCCAAGTTGATGCAATGATTCATAGCTATGGTTTTGACAACATTTACAACTTTGGCACTGGAGTTTCCATGAAGGAAGGTATAGATATGGCCCCGGCTCTTCCGGTTATGGTCAATTCGGCTTTGAATTCGCTTCTACCACGGAGGATCCCCCCTGTCCCTCGGTCCCTCCTCAACGACTCTTTGCTTTAGCCGGACTTGCAGCATCGCACACACAGTCACCGCTCCCGCGTACACAATTTCACACGTGTCAGTCAAGTTCTTACTTTCCGTAATAAGGTTCCCAATTGCATCATTTATTTGCTTAACAGTGTGCAGGGTATTGTTGCAATAGTTGAGTTTTGGGAGGCTCGGCCGACTACTGAAATGAGTATTGCATCAGATTTTTCTTTATATTCTCAGTAACTTGGTTCTGCACATTTACTTCTTCCCTCTGCACTGCTATCGCCATGGAGAATCTGCCTGAGGTTCTCCTAGCCAGTGGTGGTCTTTGTGGCCCTGCTTCTTCGTTATTTTGGGTCCCCTGTGCTGCTCTTCTCTGCATTTGGATTAATTCTGCATCAGAGAACTTATTTGTTCTAAGCAGCCGCCGGACTCTATCAGAGAGAGTCTGTCCCGACAATGGCCTATTAGGTTGTTTTTCAGTCCAGGCTTCGACCAGTCTCTGTCTATAACTCGTGGCCATATCCTCCAGATCGTTTCCATCTGACATGGCTTGGTAGTGTGCGCACATTAGTTGGACATTGTCCTCCTTGCTCCAGCGCACACGGCTCGTCTGCCTGGTTACTTCTTCAGCGGGTTGCTCCAGAGGAGCTTCCAAGCTGTTGAATCCAGTCCTCGTTCCGGTTGCAGGCGTAGACCTTACAGTGTCATTTCGGGAGGGGACGCTGTTTGCTCCATCCTCACTCCTGTTCCTCTTGACGGTTCCGACGGGAGCCAGCCCCTAACTCCCGGCCGCCCTGGCAATCTACATTTGAAGGTTTAGCGTGGATATACACTTTGTCGGGGTTGCTGACCCAAGACAAAGGGTGGTGTCAGTTTTTTGTCCACGGGAGATATTTTATTTCTCTCCTGCCCTCCAGCATCCCCATCGCAAGGGGCCGCCCCCGATAGGAGAACTGACAAACTCCCACGGGTTATTATTTTTTTTCTCAGATTTCGAGATCGGCTATTATTAGCAAGATATAGACTACGGTCCTATTGCTCTAGGAAAGACCGGACTATGTTTGTAGGGTCTAAAATAATCGACTTCTGCATAGTTCGGTAGGCCTTCCAGGGTATTCCTATGTCCCTTATACCATTCTTTAAAGTCTTCGGTATTAGTCCCATGGAGGAGATGATGATCGGCACCACCTTAACAGCTTGAAGCTCCCACATATCTTGAATTTCGCGTCTCAGGTTGGTGTACTTGGTTATTTTCTCAGTGTACTTTAACTCAGTATTGTGGTTATTGGGAATTGCGACATCTATGAGTAGCGCTTTCTTGTATTTCTTGTATACAATGGTTATGTCAGGTCTATTGTGTTCCACTGTCCTATCAGTTATAATACCCTTATCCCAATAGATTTTAACCCGTTCGGTTTCTACCACTGGAGGTGGTTTATAGCGATAGTAAGGTTCACTGCTATCTGGCATTATTTGTGTAGCTTCGGGAGTTCGAGGTATATTATAGCAGCCACTTTGTCGTGTCCTTCCAAATATTTTGTGCCTGCTAGGTTTTTGCATCCAGACAGGATATGTTCAATGGTCTCCGATTGACTGTTGCACTTTCTACATTTATCCGTCATAACCTTTTCTTTTAGGATATATTTTTGGTAGTTTTTGGTGCTTACAACCTGGTCTTGTATAGCGACCATAAATGCTTCTGTTTTAGGATAAAGTGTTCCGCTCAGCAGCCATCCGAGAGATGCATCCTTATCGATGTATTCCTTCTCCAAGTTGTAGTAGTAACGTCCATGCAACTCTTTGGATGCCCATTGTGTGATTTTGTCTTGGTTGGTGGTCATATTTGGAAAGTGTAAGTGGTTCCTCTGACTTAGATTTAGAGGGGTATATCCTGTGTCAGCTTTTATAACAATTCTATGCAGATGGATTGAGGGCCTCAGGAATTACTTCTACAACGCACAGTAGAAGTAATTCCTGAGGCCCTCAATCTGGGAATTGCATACTATTACTGAATCCATGATACCTTGTCCACCTAGTTCCCTAAAGACTGGCAGTCGCTCTTTTGAGGCTCCAGGGAGGTGCATCCTGTGTTTGGTCAACATAACTCTAACCATTCTATTTACGTCTTCCAGATCTGTGTGGCTCCATTTAACAATCCCGAAGGAGTACCCTATCACTTTTAGGCCTGAGTATAGGTATTAATAGCCTTGGTTACATTAGATGAGTTTAACTTAGTTTTGAGGAAATTCCGCAGTCTTCTTTTAAGTTGTTCGGTAAGTGTCTCTTTAATCTGCTTGTGCTCTATTTTGTTCGTTTAGAGAATACCTAGATATTTGTAGGGGTCTTCTCTCATAGATGTTAATACAGTCTTCTCGTCCAATCTCACTTCGGGAGCATTCTTTAGTTTGCCTCTTTCGATGGTAACAGTTTGGCCTTTGCTAATTCCGAAAGTCATGCCTATGTCGGAGCTCATTTTGAGAACCAATTTAAGTACAGTTTCAAGGTGACTCTTGTTGGTAGCATATAACTTTAAGTCATCCATATAGAAAATGTGACTAATTATCTTAGCCTCATTCGTTGTTTTGATGGTAAATCCATGCTTTGTTTGTATAAGCGCATTAGATAGGGGGTTCAGAGCTAAACAAAACCACAGAGCGCTGAAGGAATCACCCTGAAAGATGCCTCTTCTAATCGTAATCTCTTTGGATTCGATGTTAGTGTCACCAGATCTTATGGACAACCTCGTACACCATGTCGTCATTGTACTACGCAGGAACCTTATGGTGCGGTCATCGGTGCCATATATATCCAACACCTGTAGCAGCCAGTCATGCGGGATAGAATCAAAGGCCTTTTGATAGTCGATATATGCCATATATAGATTTCTTTTTTTCTTTCTCGCCTGCTCCAGTATTACCGAATCAATTATTTTCTGCTCTTTACGACCTAAAGCTCTTCTTCTGCATCCTTTTTGCTCTTCTGTTAGAATGTTATTAGTTTCCAGATATGTGTAGACTTTATTGGTTATTCCTGCTGACAGTATTTTGTAAAGTGTGGGCAGACACGTGATAGGTCTATACTAGGAAGGGTCTTGGGTGTTGTTACTTTTAGGTAGAAGGTGAGTGTGGCCTTTAGTAAGAAACTGAGGCATTAAATTCGAGATTTCAAGAATGTCGTTGAATTTTTAGGCAAGGTAGATATGTGTGCTCTTAAGCTTTTTGTACCAGAAATTCTGAATGCCGTCTCTGCCTGGCGCTTTCCAGTTCGCAAGTTTACTTGTGAATGTCCTAATGTCTTGCTCATTAAAGTGTATGGGGTCCATCTGACATTCTGTGTACTTCTGTTTCTCGGTGTTAATCCATAGCGCGTCTTCTTTATATCGGATTGGTTATGCCCATATTCCATCATTCCATGTCATGCTTCGTCGGACTGATAATTGTTATTATTATTATTATTATTATTATTAATAATAATAATAATAATAATATTATTATTATTATTATTATTATTATTATTATTATTATTATTATTATTATTATTATTATTATTATTATATGAAACATAACATATAAAAACTTTTTAGCCGATCTCTGTTTCATATTACGGACGATATCCAGTCTCGATACTCAAAATCTAAAGCCCGAATTTTATGTGCAAGTCTCGATTTCGATATGAACATGAAAACATGATGGTCGATGCAAGTCCGCGACTAATCTTTCAGTGTCACTTTCCAGATTTGTATCGGGTAAGAGGCGTAAAGGTTCTGAAATTCAACATTTTGAGGCAAATTCGTCAAACCGTTATTTTAAGCGAATAGACCTGCTTCCAGTAAGTAAGTGCGTTGAGGCAAAAAAGAGTACTGCTTTTGTTCGATTTTTTATTAACCTCGGCAGTCGGCACTCTCTAGTTATATAGATGGCCCCTAAAATGTTCGAGAAAAAAATAGCCGACACATATCAATTACGTCAAGATCGCAATCGTAAGAGGTGCAAGTATATTCACATTAAAAGAAGCAGCCGAAAATGATCTCCTAGATAAAATCTAAATGGATAGCATTATTTACCACAACTTACCCGAAATAAGCCCTATGAACACCTTTCACTAATATTCAGGGTAACTATACATCTCATGCTCACGCCATTATTGCTATTATCCGCCACTGTTTGGTAACATTTTCTCACAGTTTTGACCGAAATGTTTCGCTAAGATATAATGATGTGCAGGACCGGAATCAAAATAACACGAAGACACAAACGGATGTATTAGAATCAAATTCTGTCTGAATTCCGTATGAAAATTTAAAATAAGATTCCTTATATTATTATTCTGGCAAACTAAGTTTGGCATGCCTACTATAAATCAGTTAATTTTATTAGAAATTTTGACATCTGATATGTTTTCCGGATAATATTAATAGTAACGTAAAAAGGGGCGAATAAGAACATAACTAATTTGATCAAATTCCAAAAAGGGCGAATTATTTTTGGATGTTTGATGTCATAAAAAGTCTTATTATGACATTTAGATTGAGTATATTAGATGGTGTTTTGCTCAAAAATATTAGAAATTAAAAAAAAATTAACCTCTCACCCTGGCTTGGGGCCAAAAGCAACACCTATTTATTTATCGTTGCATATCCATTCAAAACGTTAGAACAGAAAAAAACTACTCTTTTCTTAATACTGGATGTGATATTTTCCACTTTTTTAAGAAAAAGACGTCAGATACAAAAATAGAAATTCTTTATTTCTTAAGAAACTGCAAAACATGGTTTATAAAAAACTGAAAATAAACTTTCCTTTATATATAAAAAAAAAAGTATAAATAAACACTATAACATTAATTAACTAAACTAAACAGCCTTTTCGTAATCATTGGTGTCGATGCCATGCAACTATGGATGCCTTTTCTCTCGGTCCAATTTCCAGTTTTTATATTACTTCGTTACAACCAAAAACGATTTTATCTTCTACTTGCGGAAATGTATAATCAACCCCTACTTTTTATTTTTTCTTCCGCAAAAAAGGTAGCTCTAAAATATCATCATTCACTAATGTTGTTTTTCCAATATAAACTCTCTGTTTGATGTCTGCGCTCTTCTTTACAACTGGAAACTTAACTAATACAAAATCTCCTATACTACACTTTTTCCTGGAGCTACATTTAATTTTAATGCTCGAGGTCTCGTCGTTTTTCCTGGTCTGTGCGCAAACACTTTAAACCTCTTTTCTGTTTAAAGGCACAATGCCTGCATTTTTCAACCCTGAAAAGATGTTCTTGGAGACATTTGGAGCTATAGAATCCACTAGTTGTTTTAACCATGTTGGAAACACTGACTTAGGGATTGTTGCTTCCTTCCTTCCATCAGTTTTCTTTCAAGAAATCCTGAGAGGCCTAAAGAATGCTAAATCCCGTGATTGAGTTAAATGCGTTGAATTCGCTGGGAGAAAGATCATTTCTATGTCTTTTAAAGATTTCACGAGGTGTATAGAAAGCTGAGATGCTAAATCGTCATAATCAGCCTCAAATCATATGGGTCTATTGGGTAAACCCATTCCAAACAAGTGTTTAGTTTTTCAATCAGTGCACATTCCCCTTCCTCTCTGAGAACAGTCTGGCCAGCTGGACTGTTTGCATGGCCTATACTATATATATATATTATACCTCCTGGATGCCTCTCTGTATGACAAATTATGAAGTCATACAGCTTCCTAGCTGGAGCTATTTTTCCTTGCTGCCTTTCTTATATTGTTTGCGACTTTGGCTTTTATATATCTTCATAATGGTGTGTTCTTATTCGCCCCTGTTTACTTAAAAATATGAACTTTTTTATAAAAAAAAATCGATGTTTCGAAGTAACAATTATTTCTTAAAACCAAAATCATATTATCAAATAGGAGCAATTTGACTACCAGTGTACAAAATTTCAAGTGTTTTCGATATATTTGTAATTTATATTGTATCTCAAATAATTTTTGACGCCATTTTTGGTATTGTAAGAAATATTAAATTATTTTTATTTTCCTGTCTTTCAAAGAAAACGCATTGCAACTCAGATTACCCCAGTTATTTTTTAGAAGGCGTCAAATCTAATGCATGAGGACATTTTGAATTGTAAATCAACATATTTGCAATATATGTTATTAAATTGTATTTTTTACATAGGGTATCTCAAATAATTTTAATTATTTTTGATATGATCTATTAGAAAAACAATTTATTCAACTAATGTGTGATATGAAATTGCCCGAAAAAATTTAATGAGAGGAAATTGCTCGAAAGCAATTTACCGAAAACATTGGACTAATTGCAAATTCCTGGAATTTCTGGAATTGCCCTAATAACAGTTATACTATATAAATATAAAATAGGGTGCTTGTAAATTGGTCACCAGAGCTGGTAAAACAAACAACAGAACAGGTATTTAAATTGGTCCCCAAAGAAATTTAATGGGTTAAATAACCAGGTAAATTGGTCACTAGCTAGTATATGCTAGTACAATGAGTAAAGTGTGGTTTTGGGTATGCCTTGGGTTAGTTTGGGTTACTTTTGAGTTGGTTGCGCCCCCAAAACGAGCAACGCCAGAGGAGGTTATGCGTTGTGTTGCATATTTTGAACTTATATTTTGTTTAATTTCAATTAACTACTTTGTAAAGCTGAAGTATTGCATTTGCATAAATGTATAATTTACCTGGCGATGATAAGAGATGGCGACCAATTCTTGGCAAATAAAAATTTGATAAAGGGATCATTTACCTCTCGGTCGCCATTCTTCATGTGCCCTTAAAATATAATTAGATATAATTATTTATATTACATGAAATAGGGCAAAAATGCGACTTTTTAACTAATCTGGTAGCCTTTATATTTTGTACATCAAATAGGTAGGGTCACTAGTATATATAAATCTTTTTGATATTTATGTTCACTCAATTGTTTAGCTTATCTTTAATGCCGGACTCAAGAATTAATATTGATTTAAATTTTTAATATTTTCATATTTGAAATTTTCAACAATTATAAATAGAAACGAAAAAAGAAACTCGCGCGTAACCGCGTTTTTTTATGCTTGTGCTAATTTCAGTTAGTTTGGGTTATTTTTATGTAAAATATCTCACAACTAAACCAATTAAAATAAATATAATTCATGTATGCTTAATTTAATAAATTGTTAAGGAGAATTCGCAGAAATTTCATTTAGGTCAATAATTGTATTTTGGTTAATTTTTTTTTTCGGGAAACTACCTCATTTCGGTCTCAATTATTTTCCGATAATTTTCATGCGATCAACTGTTTTCGGGCAGCTTTCCTAGACCCAAGTAAAATTATTTATAATATTATTCCAACGACCAAAATCTTGCATGACATGCCGTACCTTTTCGCCAATTGCAATAATTATTATGTTACATCTTTTTCAAAAAAAAAGTCAATTGTACTTCAAACATTCAGGAAGCGACATCGTCAGGTATAATAAAAGGAATGCAGATATGTAAATATGGGAAATTACGTTTCCTTCAGTCAAAAGAGTTAATTTTTTAACAATTCCCGAGTTATTGCAAGAATACACAGATGAAGGTAAATACATTGTTCTTCTTTGTTGCTTTATTGCTTTATGCCATTAAGCCTGTTTAGAGAGAAATGAAAATTGTTTGAAAGTATCAACATTTTGTAACATTCGATTTTTGAGAAACTTCTTCATTTTATGAATCATGAACATTAAGCTTGACTATATACATTTTTTGGTCTGGCTGATTGCAGTCATTATTACGATAATCTAATACAATATGCAAAGAAATTTAAAAAATATATATCTTTGAAGTAGTCTCGGTCAATAAAAAAATATCATTTATCTTCAGATTAATTCTGCTTTGAGTCCTGCTCTGTACTCAAAAATATAAAGGTAGATAGAAATCTTGCCGTTTTGCGTCTTATAAGCGAAGTATATACTAATTTTCACGTTAAGGTTTCAACAAGGTATTAAATACAGAGAAGAAAGAGATTCTTTGATCGTTCAAAGGAAATATTAAGGCTTTAAGTAGATGATCATGATAAATAATGTGTATCTCGTTACAACACTAATACTTTACTTTTATAATAACCACTCGCTTTTTGTGAGCTATGTCAAATTATGCTCAGATAAACATGGATTTGAAAGGTAAATTGATTGGAAAATGAGTTGGAAAGTGTTATAGTAATGGACCATTTTGGTATAAATATTTTGATGGAGACCAATAATGTATTTTTTCTACTCTTGTATGATTTATTAGTCATTTGCTATGAACTTCATTAAGATATAGATATTTCATTACGATAGAAATTTATAACCAATAAAAGTAAAGAATTGCCATGACCATAATAGATTTAAAATTTGTTGATTTTGATATCTTATGGTTACTATTTATTTAGTAAATCTTTAAATCAATGAGCTTATTTTTCATTATTATAGATGGTCGTGGAAAGAATAATGTCTGTCACTTACACACTAATGCTTTAATTTTATAATTAAAATCATTACCATATAAACCATGATAGACCATTTTGGTATAAATACTTTCATGGAGACCAATAATGATTTTTCTCTACTTCTGAATGATATATTAGGCATTTGCTATAAGATTCATTAATACAGATTTTTCATTACGATATACATTTATAACCAATAAAAGTAGGTAACAAGAATTGCCATGACCATAATAGATTTAAAATTTGTTAATTTTGATATTTTATGGTTACTATTTATTTAGTAAATCTTGAAAGTCAATGAACTTATTTTTCATTATTATAGATGGTCGTGGAAAGAATAATGTATGTCACACACTAATACTTTAATTTTATAATCAAAATCATTATAGTGATAAACCATGATAGACCATTTTGGTATAAATACTTTCATGGAGACCGATAATGTATTTGTTCTACTTCTGAATGATGTGTTATACATTTGCTACGAGATTCATTAAGATACAGATTTTTCATTAAAATACAAATTTATGATGAATAAAAGTAACAAGAATTGTCATGACCATAATAGATTTAAAATTTGTTAATTTTGATATTTTATGATTATTATTTATTTAGTAAATCTTGAAAATCGAGGAACTTATTTTTCATTATTATAGATGGTCGTGGAAAGAATAATGTATATCACTTGCACACTAATATTTTAGTTTATAATCAAAATCATTATAGTGATAAACCATGATAGACCATTTTGGTATAAATTCTTTCATGGGGGCCAATAATGTGTTTTTTCTACTTCTGAATGATGTATAAGACTCATTAAGATACAGTTTTTTTCATTAAGATACAAATTTATAATCAATAAAAGTAACTAGATTTGCCATAACTATCATTAAATGCTCATTGCATAATATACTAATCCCAATTTTTTGCTCTAATGTCAGTACCTGTCTTCAATTTTCAAATTTTTAGCTAGCTTGTTTTTTATCTTAGAAAACTTTGGAGTGTCTTAACATCATTATCCAGTAACTTTGATGATTTTTGAGTAACCAAATATACTTTAAGGAAAGGTGGATGGAAAGTCTTAGATACTATTTAAGTATCTTAAATACTTTTGGTTAAACAATATCGGAGATACTTTTAGAGTGACTGTTCATTTTTAAAAATGTTTTAGAGGCTTTTTGGATATTTCAATATAACTTTGCCGTAATCTAGGTAATTTTCTCGTAACTGGGAGATATTTGTAGAGGCGTAAATATTGCGTGAATATTTTAAATTATTATTGCAATATTTAGCTTCGTTTAAAAATAGCTTAGACAATTTTGGAACATCGTAACATGCTGTTGAGGGAGGCAGAGTCGTAGATATTATGGAGGTAACTTAAATAAATTTGAAGTATTTTAAGATAATTATCTAGTGTTTAGTTACTTTTAAAAATGACTCAGACACCTTTGATGTGTCGTAATATTCTTTTACAATAACTTAGATAATTTTGAAGCGCCTTGGAAATTTGTGAAACACCCTATATACTTCTAAAATATTTTAAGGTAATTTAGACAATATTGTAGTTAACTAATTATTTTTTAAAATGCCTTAGAGGCTTTTGGGGTATTTCAATAAAAGGTTGTGGTAACCTATATCATTTTGAAGTAGCTTTTAAAGTCTTAGATATGTATCCAGTATGGTAAAATAATTCTTCAATATTTAGCTTCGTTTAAAATATTTTAAAACATTTTTGAATATGTGAAAATGCTTTTAAGTGGGACGAGAGCTTAGATTCTACTGAAGTTACTTAAATATATTTGAAATATCATATAATAATTTCGTAATTCCTAGTTACTTTTAAAAATGCCTTAGAGACCTTTGAAGTATCCTACCATACTTTTGCAGTAATTTAGATAATTTTGAAGCATTTGAGAAACTTGTGAAGCATTTTCTATATTTCTGAAGTATTGTAAGATTATTTTGCAATGTTCAGCTTTGTTCAAAAATATTTTAGATAATTTTGGAGTAACTTAATATACTTTCACGGATTAATTAGTTTCGATTATCTTAAGATACTTTAGTAGTAAGTAAATACTACTAAAAATCTGAGATTTTGGGGAATTTGAACATATTCTTGCATAACCCAGATCATTGATATAACTAGGAGTGTGTTGAAGAATTCAATTAAAAATATATAAGATGTTGGAGTATATTTAGATACTTTTGACGGGCCAGTAACTTACACACTATTGAAGTAACTTAAGTAATTTCCGAGTATTATAAGATAATTTAGTTGGGACTGGTTAGAAATGTCTTAGACACTTTTAAAGTATCCTAATATACTGTTACCGCAACTTAGATATTTTTTAAGTATCTTGGAAACTTGTGAAGTATCATATATAGTTCTGGATAATAATTTCGAGAGAGACGCAGAGTCCTAGATATTATTGAGGTAACTTACTTAGATAATTATTGAACTAATCTTAAGATAATTTTGTAGTGACTATTTATATCACCAGTGGACTATTTATAGTTACGTTTAAAAGGTCTTAGACATTTTTAAGGTACCCTAAGATACTTTTGCAATAACATAGATAATTTTAAATTATCTTGGAACGTGTGAAGCATCTTATATAGTTGTAAAGTATTTTTAGGTCGTTTTGCAGATATTTTATTAGATTTAATATACTTTCAAGTAAAGCGGGGGCAGATGCTATTGGAGTGTCTTAAATACGTGTGGTTATCTTAAGACACTTTTGTAGTAACTAATTACCAACTTTAAAAAGGCCTTGGTAACTAGCAGTACTACAAAAGCAGTAACCTAGATCATCTTCAAGTAACTTGGAGCCTTTTGAAAACTCATAGAAAAATCTTAAGATGTTAAATAATTTTGCATTATTTAACTTCATTTAAAAATATCTTCAGAAATTGTGCACTATTTTAACATATTTTTGAGGGGGGTAAAAACTTGGTTTATTCCAGACTTACCTTGGTTACTTGTACAAAAGTCTTAGATATTTTAAGTGTATTCTACTATGTTTTGGCAGTAACTCAGATCATTTAAATTATTTTGGATACTTATATAGCTTTAGAGCATTTTAAAACAATTTTGCAGTATTTAGCTTCCTTTTAAAATATTTTAGATAATTTGGAGTAACTTAATATACTTCCAGGATTGGTGGAGGCAGAATCGTAGATATTTTTGACTATCTTAAGATAGCTTTGCAGTAAGTAATTACTTTTAAAGGTATCTTAGATACTTTTGGGTTATTTTAACATAATTTTGCATAACCTTAAAGTAACTTGAAGACTTTCGAAGAGTCATAGATATGTCTCGAATGTGATAAAATGATTTTGCAGAATTTGCAAATAATTTTGGAGTATGTTTACAAACTTTTAAGAGAAACAGAGACTTAGATAATATTCAAGTATCCTAAATATTTATGAAGTACCTTAAGACAATTTGCTGGGACTAGTTACTTTTAATGGCTTAGATGCTTTTAGAGTAAACTAACAAAGTTTCACAGTTACTACGGTAATTTTGAAGAATGTTGGAAACTTGTGAAGCATGTTATACAGTACTAGAGCACTTTTAGATAATTTTCCAGTATTCAATTTCATTTAATTTTGGAGAAACTTAATATAATTTCAGAAATGGCACACAATTGAAATATCTTGAATACTTTTGGCCACCTTAAGATATTCTTGTAGTAACTATTTACTTTTAAAAACATCGTGAAGGCTTTTGGAGTATTTCACGATAATTTTGCAGTAACTTATATCATTTTAACGTAACTTGGAGTAGGACATTCTGGAGCATTTTAGTATAACTTTGAGAGAAGCGCAGAGCCACAAATATTATTGAAGTAACTTAAATAATTGTTGAAGTAATCTTAAGATAATTTTGTAGTGACTAGTTACTTTTTAAAAAATCCTAGATATTTCTGGAGTATCCTAAAATACTTTTGCGGATTATTTTGAAGTATCTTGGAAACTTTTGAAGTCCTTAGATAATTTAATTTAAGATAATTTTACATTATTTGTCTTAGTTTAGAAATATCTTAGATAATTTTGTAGTGTTCTATTATACCTTTTGGGAACAGAGTCTGTAAGTAACTTAAACACTTTTGCAGTATCTTTGGAGACATATTTTTTGAGTCTCTTAGATAATTTATATAATCTTAAAATATTTTAAATACTTAGATGCTTCTGGAGTGTCTTGACATAATTAGACTGTATTTAGCTTCGTTTAAAAATATCTTAGATAATTTCAGAGTATATTAATATACTTGCAGGAAAAGGTTAATTCCGCGTAAAAAATCACATGCTTTGTGAGATCCGCTATACCTATGTTTAGGTTTATTTTTTAAAATCAAGCCCTTTTCCCTTCACAAGTCTGCCGTTATATAAAAAAAAGGTATCATATACGTCGTAACACCACCCTATTGTTAGTCTTTTGCAGAAAGCGAGATAATCCTTTACACAGAAACCCATAAAAATCATATCAGACTTCATCAAAACATCTTTTATACTTTTTACAAGTGCTAAATCCAACAGTTTGAAAGTAACCATAAAAGATCAAGTTCTTTTCCTGTCAGTTTGGGCCTTAGTGGGTTATGAAAAGCCCGCTGAATCTGCCAACGTTAAAAAAGTGGTCTGCACCCTTTCCTTTATGTCCTTCCATACCATTGATAGTGTTTCCATTTAATAGGCGGGTCGATTCATAACCAGGATAAAAAGATTTTAATCTGACATATAATATTTCTACCATTAATGTTGTTTCACAAGGACACATGTATCTCCTTGAAATGGGTGGCGATATGAATCTTTTAAAGCTATTTTAGATGCAATTTTTACCCTAACGATATAGTTCATTAATTCATTCATTCTTACCTTACAAGCATGAGCTAAGAAATGTCCATTTTGAAGGCAATTAAAAATTTTAAATTTGTTGGGATTCAATAGCAAATTTCAATATGTACGAATAATCTTCAAATTCAGATTGTAGTTATGTTTTATCTATTGGCTTTTTCAAATATGTAATAAAATACATCAATGCTATAGCTGGAAAACGGAAACTCTAGTTTTTTACACTTACCCTAAAAAAAATATTATAAAAGGCATCTTTGCAAGCGCTTAAGAGTAAAAATGTCAATTAGATGCTTTAAATAGCTTTAGTTCCGTTTCCTAACTTGCCTACGTATTCGAGACCAGACTAGCCACGGATCTCGTCTTGTCTCGATCTAATCCTTATTTCGAGAGGAGACTAGATTAATCTGTGGTCGACACAGGACAAGATAAATAGTCCATCTATCTTATCACTAATTATACAAAACTTAGCCCTACTCACCAGCATGTGTTTTAGCTTCGAGATGGATAAATATTGAATGCCTTTTTATGGAAATGCTTTTTATACTTTAAAGATGGATAATAATGATTGAAAATTTCTTAATGGATACAAGTTATCTAAAAGCAGTAAATTTTTCGACTTAGTGAATCTAAATGAATCCTATTAATAAATGCAAAGTGAGGAATATATTAAAAAAACTCGACGAAATCATCGAAAGTTTCTCAATCACAAAACCTATAACACGTGTCATTAGGCGTAACAAAGTCGTAACTGGGCCCCGATCGTGTATTATTAGCAGATAAGGGCGCTTTCAGACCTTCTTAATAGACACCTTAGGCTATCTAGAAGCGAGCAGAAGGACCCTTGGTTAGTAAATTTATCCCCCTACCGCTCCTTCATAACCGTGTTGCAATCTACGTCTTATGTTACCCTTGGACGAGAACTTATTCACTAAATTAATAGACCGTGCCGGTTTGTAAATGATGAGAACGCTCTCCGGTATGGAGAGATTGATGACGTACGCGGGGTCCTCGAATGTTTGCTATTTTAATATGAGGGGATCGAAATTGAAGCGTCTAAATTATTTCCGAAAGTGGCCTCTAATATTTCCTAAGAGCATTTAATCAGCTAAGAAAGTATGAAATAGTGAAGAAATTCATATGGATAAAGAATCACGAATTCATTACTGAACAATCATCATAGTGAACTGTTAGTCCCTCCACGAAGAGAAGTTATTTTTTCAACATCACAAACTTGTTTTACCTACAAATTCCTCATGTTTAATTATATTGTCCAACACTGAGATTAATCAGTTTATTTTTCTTAAAAGCTTGCTTTATTTTCTTTCCGCGACGCGGAAGAAGCGGCCCTGGATATATTGTCTTATGAAAATATCATTGTCTTTCTTTAAAAATGTTTTTTTAAAATTACTAACATTTTAAAACTATAGTGTCGGACTTTACGGCAATTTAATTGTCTACTAATCCTCTTAGCATTTCATTTACCGAGCCAAGTCGTCTGTTCATAAAAAAGTGGTACAACCGAGAAGATGTGACACGAACCCCCATTTTAAAAAGATTGATTCGTAATTAGCAAAATCATAAACGAACCATTTAAAACGTCTCGTTTTTTGGAAATGCTTTTGTGATGAATGAAATGTCCGCATCACGTGCCACGGTAATTTAGTAGGTCGTCACAGTGGGGCGACATCCTAAACCAAACGGTCAAAATCACCAGTTAGATTAATAGGCTCCAAAAGCTGCAAGATTAGGCTAGTAATATTTGGTAGGGAAGTAATACTGTCGTAACTGACCCAACGATATAAACAACATCGACGGAAGGCTAGATTTGTTGGGGGAAGCCTAAACAAAATGTGACCTATATTAACTGAGGTGGATGTATCTGAATAAAGGTGCAATAAATCGCAAAGATCTTTTCTAATATAATTACTGTCTGTCAAATTTCGTACCGATTTGTTCACTACTTCATTGTTCGAGAAATGATCAAATAAAAATCAACTGATAATATAAGGCCACGATTTTACTATTACGCGCCAAAAAACTATCGCGTACCCAACAAAAATAAGAAGCATAGGAACTAATTTTAGTTTATACAGTATCCCAAATTAGAGTCTATATACAGGGTGTCCCAACTCTATTTATACATGAAATATCTTCGCTCGCGTGCATGATGCCAAAAAAACTTTGAGATAAAAATTATTTGTTAGGAAATATTAATTTTATTGACAGTATTGGTAAATATACAAGGTGTCCCAAGAACAAAGTTTCATCGCCAAGTGAGTTTTACTTTACCTACCTATTTTAGTAGTTGTGTTACAATATAATTCGAATTGTCTAATTTGTTGCAATATTAATTTAAATAAAAACTCAATTTGTTACTATAAGGTATAAAGGTATAAAGGTACAGGGTGATCCCCTATAATGTCGCCCCCCTATAACTTTTTTATTTTAAGTGTCTCAAAAAAATTAAAAGTATGGTTATGTAGGTACTGAAAAATAGTTTTTTTCTGCGTATAAAAATATTGGAAAAATGATCAGTATACAGGGAAAACCAAAAAGTTATTTTATTTTCAATGGAACACCCTATATATGAATTTATTTTTCGATTCCTTGTAAAATTCTAAGCATATTTTATGTATGATGTTATACCTCTAAAGTTAGTAGTTTCACAGCTATAAACAGTTGAAAATCGGTACTTTGGCTACTTTTCACCTTGGTAGCAAGAAGATCATTAGAGATGGAGTAAAATAAATTTCACATTCCTATCTTAACTTTTCAAGAGCTATCTGACAATATTAACTGGCAGGCGGTACCATGGGTACCAAATCTGGTACCTCGGTAGGTACCACAAGTTAGCACCATCAGATAGCTCTTTGAAAGTTAAGACAGGAATGTGAAATTCATTTTACTCCATCTCTAATGATCTCCTTGCTACCAAGGTGAAAAGTAGCCAAAGTACCGATTTTCAACGGTTTATAGCTGTTGAACTACTAACTCTAGAGGTATAACATGATACATAAAATATGCTTAGAATTTTACGAGGAATCGAAAAAAAAAATTATATATAGAGTGTTCCATTGAAAAAAAAATAACTTTTTGTTTTTCCCTGTATACTGATCTTTTTTCCAATATTTTTTATACGCAGAAAAAAAGTATTTTTCAGTACCTACATAACCATACTTTTAATTTTTTTGAGACACTTAAAATAAAAAAGTTAAAAGGGGGCGACATTATAGGGGATCACTCTGTACTTTCTTTTTAATTATTCATTTAATTTACTAAAAAGATAAACTGAAAGATACTCAGGATGTATAGGTTCGGAGCATGATAATTAAAATTTATTTCCTAGTGTAGTAGTGGTTAAAAAGCGCAAAATAAAAGATTAGAAATTCCATAAAACAATTATTATTCTATTTCCTTCTAACAAAAATAAGGGTTGAAATTTAATATTCTGTTGAACCTTCTTGGTGATAACTGCCCTTTAATCACCTTATGCTTCCTCCGAGCTTCCTGGAGAGTGTTACTGAAACTTGCTGCAGTGCCTAGGATCTGTCCTGTGACGTCACTGGAAGCTGTCCTGGTAGTCCGAGTGCGTGTGGTCTCAGTAGGATGAAAAAAAAACAGTACAAGGCAGTTAAAGAGTTCACCAAGAATGTTGTTACAACTCCATTTCAATTTGGCAGAGAGCGTCGCTTGTCTAAGCTTTGGTTTTTTAATATAAAAATTGGCAAGAGATAGCTGGAAATAATTCTTCTCAATTAACAATGCTAAAAAATGCCAAAACAAGCTGAAGGAAGAATTATATTTAATTAATTATGCCTGCGCCAATTTGCACAGAGTTGTTTCTGTAAACAATCATAATGTTTTAAATTAAACAGTTAACAGATTACAAATAATAAATAAAATAAATAGCTATTTAAGCTGAGAAATATTGTGATGAACAGTATTTCAATAAAAAAACATTTATAATAATCAGGTAAGAAAAAAAGTGAAATCAATAAATTTAAACAGATAATCAGAATTCAATTATTGCCTGAAAGCTACTTTTCAACTCAAAAATCAGTTTAATTCAAAATAAAGGTAATGACAAATTTAAACAGAAGTAGAGAAATAAAACAAACAAACAATTATGATCTTGTACCGACGACGGTCGAGAAGGGCCTGAGAAGGTGCTCTTTTAATTACGAAGTGACGATAAAATGCTTATATAGGCCGAATAACAACTAACTAAGCTTACTCTGATTCCCCATATAGCTCATAACACCCGATAACGATACCAGCGAAAGTTAAACTGAGACTCCTACACTATAGACAGTTTTGGTTATTAATTTCTAAAAATGCTACCTCTAACTAGAACCTAAATAATGTAAACCCTATAGGCCACTTTGATCGATTCTTTAGTTGGGATGCTAAATTAAATACGAAATTCAATAACCCTGCTCTTGTAGGATCAAGTCCTTTTTTTCCTCTTATCCAAAAGCCTTAAGCTCCAAAAACCCACTATCACACATGCCCTAGAGACAAAAACATATCCACGGCAAAAGACAACGTGGTATATGAAACGATAGTAGCCAAATATCAGATATTGACGAGCTTATTTAACATACCCACGGCAAAAGACAACGTAGTATGTGAAACGATAGTAGGCAGATATCAGAGATTCACAAGTTTAGCAGCTTTATTCCGCCTACAGACTTTTCGAAATAGAAAACTTGAAACAAAAATAACGCCAAAAAAAAATAAAGAAAATGTCAAGCCTAACTTCCCAACCTCTTACACTGGTCGTCAGTACAAGATAGATCTCAAATTCCTGTCCTACCTTCCACCAGAATGACATCTCAAAAAAAATTGCACAGACGCGGCGTCGTCACAAATGTTTCACCTTTTTCCACCGTATGAAAACGACCGATCTTTAAGCATAAAATATAAACTGCATATTTGAAGTTATTTAACAATTTTAAATAATATATTCTACTGCTGTATTTATGTAGATTCAACCCATAATATTAATTGTCATTTTACATTAACTAGATAATTATCGGCTGATATATTTAAAATACAAAAATTAGTTTTAAATGAACTTGATGGGCAACATAAGAATTCGTTATTTATTAATATTTTCATACTATCTAATGCGGAACTCTCCACACTGTTGCTACCAGGTCGGTTCAGACAGTAATTCAAAATAGGTTGAAGATGAAAGTTATTATTTCAAACCAAAAATAAATACAAGCGAACTCGGAACAACCTGATGTTACGGAATTGTTAAAATTACCGTAACAGTTGTTACCATGGAAGGAAATTAATTTAATATTATCATATTATTTGTCACTCTGACAGTGACATGCCTTCACTTTTTGCTTTAATGATTAGGGCACCATGTTGTTGATATACGGTGAATGACAGAAAAATTCTCGAGATGCAAAATGGCTGTATCGGGAACGTTTTCCAGAACGTCCCAATCCATCGCATTGTACCTTCGCAATTGTATAAATAGAAACGCGAACTGGTTCTTTTCCATGTCCGAAAAATTCAATTCATACTCGACCAGTAAGAAATGAAACGAACACAATATGTCATTGTGCTCACGATACACATTGTATCGTGATTTTGCTCATGGCAATAAATCCATATATCTCAATAGGTGGTATGTCAGAAGAAATGGATGTCACCAGAAGTTCAGTGCAGCGAATTCTAATTAACAATGGATACCACCCTTTTAAAATTTACTTGGTGCAACATTTACAGCCAAACGACTATGAAAGACGATTAGAATTTGTAGCCTTTTTAATAACTCAGTTATATGATGATCCAAGTTTCTTAGAAAAAATTATGTGGAGCGATCAATCACGATTTCATAAGAATGGAAATGTAAATCGTCACAATAGTCATTATTGGTCGACTGAAAACCCATATTCGGTCCCACTTTCAGAATACGTGGGGAATAGATGTGTGGTGTGGAGTTTGTAATGGTCGATTAATTGAACCATACTTTTATGAGGGCACCTTGAATGGCGAAAGACATGGTTTTTTAACGAAATCTTGCCAACACTGTTGAAAGAAGTTCCTATAGAAGAGCAATGTAATATGTGGCGTCAACAAGATGGTGCTCCGCCACATAACTCCCAGATTATATCTAATTTCTTCGACAATAGGTTTGGGAGGTTCTGGATCGGAAATAGAGGACCTGTCAGGTGGCCATCCCGTGACAGGGATGGCCACCTGATTAACACCCCTGAATTTTTACATGGGGGTGTATTTAAAGGGAATAGTTATTTACATTACTAGATGCGAAAGTAAATTTTTTGGTGTAAGGAGGTTTTTGAATAGCCGAGGCGAAGCCGAGGCGATTCAATACCTCCGAACACCAAAAAAGGCTTTCGCACCGTGTGATGTATTAAATTTTTTCTACTACTATTCTCTGATCAATATTATTAATTAATGAACTTTGATTTTATTCAAATTACAAGATAAAATAACGATTTTTCACCTGTAAAATAATCCATGACAACTAGTCATTTGAGTACTGTCAAAGTCTGTCAGAGTTTTCGAATTGTTTAATTTCGCTAGTCTAAAATGTTCTCTCAAGACCAAAACGTTGCTATTCAGGAGTTGGCACGTGCCTCACTGTTACCCGAGAAGTCGAAAGACAGATACTATCAAACGTATAACCTGTTGTTAGAATGGTTGGTTGATAAAACCGTTTCTCAAATTGACGAAAATGTGATGTTAGCTTACTTCCAAGAGAAATCTGAAACCTTATCACCTCCGTCCCTATGGTCGCAATATTCCATGCTTAAATTGACCAATTCTGTGAACAAAGATCAAGATATTTCGCAGTATAAGAAACTCATTGCATTTATTAAACGAAAAAACGATGGTTACGAAGCTAGAAAATCAAAAATTTTCAGAAAAGATGAAATAAGAAAGTTTCTACTTGACGCTCCTAATTATAGCTATGTATCTATGAAAGTGATAGCAGTAATGGGAATAGCTGGAGCATGCCGGACCGATGAGATCCATAAAATGAAATTGAAAGACGTCGAGATCAAGGATGACGTAGCTATTGTTAAAATCCCCCAGAGCAAAAACAAGATTCAAAGAAGTTTTGTGTTAACCGATGATGGAGGTCCAGTTTCTTTTGTGAGGTTACTACAAGATTACGTTAAAGTTAGGCCAAATAATGCACAAGACGAACGCTTGTTCTATCGCTATGAACGAGGTAGGTGTGTGAATCAGGTGATTGCAAAACACACTATTTCGAATGTTCCCAAAGAAATAGCCAAATTTTTGAAACTTGAAGACATAAATAAATACACTGGTCACTCATTAAGAAGAACATCAGCTACGTTTCTCGCAAATGCTCTAGGTGTCAACATTTTGGATTTGAAAAGACATGGCGGTTGGAGGTCTTCGTCCGTTGCGGAGGGATATATTGGTGATTTGTATACTAATAAAATTGAAATTTCCAAAAAGATCTTACATGAAAATCCTACTTTTATTCCATCTAACGACGTGAGAGTGACAAATAGAACGAGTTTTAATATGGTCCAAGTCCAGGATAATAAGGATACTTTAATACGAAGCGGCGGCGAAGCTTATAAATTGAATAACATTCCATCAATTTATCTTTACAAATGTTCAAATTTCACTGTTAATCTTAATGGTAATAAATAATTATTATTTAAGTTTTATATCATTGTTGTTATACCACTTGTTTCTTCAGTAAACAGGTATAAGCATTTTGTTATTAAGTTTTTTTTCCAAAATTCGGTTGAATAAATACAATAAAAATTTCTTACGAGTATTCGGGTTTTTTTTGTCCTGGTCCCGAAAGTAGTACTTTCGTAGCTAGCAACGTAGTCTTTTCGTAGCTAGCGACGTATATTATTCAAGTAAGTTTAAGGTTTACTTTCGTTATGTTTCGTGTTGCGAGTGCCCGAAAGTTCATTTATATATACAGTAGTAGAAAAAAGTTTATACCGAGAAGCCAAGAAATTTAGATGATCTAAAAAACAAAATTACACGTGCTCGTAGAGCAATTCCGGAAGTAGTAATAAGAAGCGGCTCGCCTGTACCACTGAGCTTCTAAAAAGGTGCGAATTTTGTCAAACCGAGAACGGTCAGCAGTTTGAGCATTTATTATAAGTTTTGTTAATTGTTTTTGTTTATAATCGTTTTTATAATATTAGATTAAATAAAAATTACATAGTATCATCATCATAAGCAATTATCTCAAAAACCAGCAATGATTGAGGTACAGTATATTATATATTTTTGATGTAGAATTAAATAAAGTGTCAAAATTTGGCAAAATATACACATATACTATTTAAAAAAAAACTTACTTGACAGAGAAAATTCTCTTTTTGAGACACCTTATATATTTACCAATACTGTCAATAAAATTAGTATTTCCAATCAAACACTTTTTACCGTAAAAGTTTTTTTTCATCATGTACGGTGGCGAAGATATTTCGTCTACAAATAGAGTTTGTAGGATGCGCAAATGATGAAAATGAAATTTGCCTAATATATTGTTCTTATGAGAATAAAATTAATATTGAATTACAAAAAAGTAGTTTGAAGAGGGCCTTTGCGACATACGTTTTTATTTTTATCTCATTCTTAACTTTAGCAGATTTTTCAAAAAGTCAGTGTAAGTAAAAGTAGTGATGCCGTCTAGACGAAAAATTCTCGTCTTTCGTGTGGTTTCGAGGACTCTGTACGATACGACAGGATCCATTTCACTCGAGATTCTTTTCGAGACAAAACGAGACGAGAGGATGGCTTCGTCCGAGAAGAAAGTCTCGTGTCTCTCCAGTTTCTCTCGACGAGAATTTAGTAATGATTTTAAGTTAGGGTTTGTAATTATGAGGCCTTGTTCTACTATATATTATTGTGTATAAATTCTTGTTCTAAAAATTATGCGCCCGCTTTATCTAAAATAAAAGTAAAAACTAACTAATCTTTTAGTAAAGACTACTAATGTCTATGTAATATACGTATACTGCATTCCTTGAGAAGTTCTTTCCATATGGGAAACTTTTTTATTGTTATTTTTACGAAGAAAATTCTCACTCATTATAGAAAGTTCTGCTTTATGAGAAAATCGCATTAAAAGGATAAAACTTAACACATGTTGTACCTACAGGGCGACAAAAAAGTCTCCTACTTAATATTTTATTGTTGGTAAACCGAATAATCTAGAGCAACCAAACCTTTGTAGTATAAATAGAGGGGATATGAGCAGAACAGACCAAAAAATTGCGTCGATGTGACTGAAAATGTCTAAATAGTGATTTTTTTGATTTTCAAGAAATAAATTTTAGATTCGCAAACCTCATGATTTCTACTAAATAGAAGTTTTATAACATTTTTCGGTAGAAGACCGAGAAATAGGAGAAAATCGAAGTTAAATTAAGACATGCAGAAAATCGCAAAAAATGCCCAATATTTCGATAAATTTTTCGAGGCAAATAGATAGATTTTCATTTGATGTATTGTGGGAAATTTAAAGAAATACATCTTCCATTATTTTGACATGGCGTTTAGGTTAAAATATATAGATTAATACATTTAACTGCCTGAAACCGTTTAAAGCCCGAAAATGGGTCAGAGTTTTGGTGATGAGAGAGAGTTTCTGGTGATTGCATAGCAGATTTCGGATTAAAATTTTATTTTTAGCAAATTAATGCTTATAGTTTTTGTTGTGAGTAAAAAGAATTTTAATAAATCTCGTTTAAAAGGATTTAAAGATGGGAAAATCGGAGAATTTGGACATTTTTCAAGTGATAAGCAGCAGTTTCTGCCCATTTTCTGGTGTTTGCGACGCAAAATTTTGCTTAAACATCGAAGTTGTGGCAAGTAATTTCAAAATATAAATTACAAAAAATACTTGTATTTCATAATATTAAGCTCGCACTATTGAAATTTTCGCTTCTGTCGTGTAATCTGAAGTACACATCGTTTTTTATGTATACATCGTTCACATCCTTCCCACTCAGCTGCTGCACATAGCGAACAGCAGACTTATCGTTTTCTTTAAGTTATGGTAATCTCGGTATAATCTTAATACTAAGATATGTCGTCGTATTTTTTTTTATTTGTAAGAAACGAGACGCTACGAGACGAGTGAAGCGGTCTCTAAAACGAGAATTTACATCTCTCGACGAGCGCTCTCCTATCCCTTGGCTGTCCTCTCGTCTCGCCTCGACGTAAAAGATATTCCTAACTTAAAACTAACTTTTATCAATAACAAGGTTGATCATAAAAATATTAATACAAGTTTAAAATTTAATTAAAAACCAATTCCTAAAGCCCTACTTTAAAACCTATGCTCATATGAACTTTTTCTCTTGGTTTGATGAATTCTGCCACCTCTTAAGATATAAAAACACAAACATCTATGGCAGACTTAACATCTTCTTTACGTTGTGATAATCTCACTGTAATCTAAATACTAAGATATGTTGTTGTAAGGCAATAAGTTTTTAACACGAAAGAACGAAGGATACAAGAGGAGCGAGTATTTGAATCTTTCGACGAGAGCAAATATCCCCTCGTCTCGCCTCGAAGCATGAGAGAAAAGAGATTTAAATATTTGTCCTAACTCGATAGAAGTAACGCTTTTGGATAAAATTTAATATGAAGTGTTACACTTAAGTCATTTAAGGCTAATAACTAATAATTGCCATTTTAATTTAATTATAAACTAACATTTATTATTAAGAAGTTTGGTCATTACATATTTAAAATTATAAAAATATGATTACATATTCAAAATTTAATTTAAAACCAATCCCTAACCCATGTTCATATCGTGAACTACTAAAAATATTTAAACTGCTAATTAATTTTCACCCTGTTGTCAGTTTAAACTTGAATTAGGAAAATATTATATAAACATTCAACATAAATTATAAAGAACGCAAGCGAAAAGCGGAGGCAATTATGAATCTTAAAGTTACAATGGTCAGCAGATCTTATGCTATAAATAGTCAAGCGGACCATCAGTCCGACAGGCTTGTGTTTCTCACCTATTCCGCTCTGACCTACTGTAGTCCACAGGGACGTAGTAGGGGCTCTAACTATATCCTAATCTTCAGATCCAACTCAGAAAGTACAGTTCACATAAACGTGCTTCCTGGGGGATACCTGCCTAAAAAGTAGTAAAAATAAATCTACTATAGATCTGTCAAAATTCTAAGTCAAGTGATTTTTAAAGTTAAATGGTTGTAGTGGCTTTAAGTGCTGAGTGAAATTAAGATAAACTAAGAACGTTAATTAATTATCTCGTGAAATAACCAAACCTAACCATAAATTAAAACACAACACCAGTCTTAAAGAACTTTATTATAATACAGGGGCTAAGACCTATACACAATTCAAATCATAACTCAACCGAAAGCACATGCGAGTTTTAGTAATCAAGTATAGTTTAATCCCATTAATTCTTTGAAAAATAGACGTTGTTATTGTTTTACCGAAGTGCCTTCTTTATTATCTCTTCTCACCTGACGTAGATCGATCCATAATCTGAGCTATATAACCTGCACGCCATCCAAGGCATGGCGTCACGGATTGACAATATGAACTTTTCCTCTTAGTTTCATATGTTTTATTAAGATTTATTAGCATCTGAAAATGCTGTGATTGAGATGCTTTAAATATGTTAATTCCGGAGATAAAAGCCCGTGTTCAGGTTTTTATAACAGAAATTCAAATTCAAGTTGAAACAAGAGCATAACCGAATCGTTCTGATAAAGTAAACTTTTGAAGTTAAAATCTACATCTTCCTACTCACTATTTACTCGCGAAGTTTCCGTAAGTTGACCCACTGCGCTGCGAAGTCAGTCACAAAAGGCAATGCCTAGCTCCAGTTCGCTGAAAATACGGCCCATTTTGGCTTTTTAATGACCGACAGTTGGTTTCAAACAATAAAATTTAAAAACTTGACAAGTTGTCCCTTCCTTTTGTTATCGTTTGGCATTTAGTATATGTCGGCTCCAGGGAAACGTGTCCTTTGCCGACGTTCGTAACCTATATCGAAATACGTATACACATTTGCTTACCAAATATACAGAGTGTTGGCCGACCATATTGAAACACCTTTAATGCCATCCAAATTTTTTTACCAAAATTTTAAATTTTAAAAACATTCGTCAGAAAATGATATATTAATTTCTTTAGTCATAAAATTGCAAAATATGGAGAAAGTTCTTGTTTTATAACACGTTTAAACGCACTTGTCCTTTACAAAACCCTTCTTTTCGTGGGCTAGTTTTTGAAACTAGACACGTGCACTAAAAATGTATCTTATAAAACGAATACTATAATACACTTATTAAAATACATATCCAGTTTACAAAATCCTAATGAGTGAATTTAAGGTTATCTGTAACTATCTGTGTTATTAAAACACAATGTCCACTACCCAAGTGTCTTCGACCTATTAGCCTAACCTCTTTCCTGTTGAAAAGTCTCGAGAATATACTGACTCTTAGCGTTCACAGTACGCATACCAGGCTGTAAAATCAACTGTTCAAGTGTCATCCAATCCTCAAGATTCCTGTGCAGCATTTCTAGACATAATATATAAAACATTCAATAATAATAATGCACTATCAGACTCCCTCTAAGAGGTTACTGTCTTGAGGAAGATTGAACCAGACATATGTGTCTGGATTCGAGCTATTCTAGATTGTTCAGAAATAGCAATCACCTGCAGGGGAAGAAGATCAAGTCAGGGTCGCAGGGAGTTTTTGCAGGTTTTGGTACTGTAGACTGTAGCCATTGCTTTGTTCTCGTCTGGTGAATGGCCTCATACCTATGATTTTACTGTAGGGTTGAGCTACAAGTATATGCAAATGACTTAACGAAGGAAAAGTCCGTCCGTGATGATCTCTAACGTTCTTTAGCAACTGCTGATTCCAGTGTATCTCCCAGTGACAAGTGTGCCTAACTATTACAGGTGCCTTTCGCACAACACCATCGGAGACCATGGACGCGCTCTTAACGCTACCCTCTCTTCACACATACTTCACAACTTTGCAGGAATATAAACCTCACTGTATCTGCATTAATGAGCATTGGCTCAAAACTGCTGAATTAGAGACCTGTAGCATGTCTGGTTATTCAGTTGCTTCTGGTTTTTGCCGATCAGCTATGATTCATGGGGGAGTCTATGTACTCGTTTCAGAAGACCTTCAGTATGAAAAACTTGATCTGGATTCAATGTCCATAGACATGCATGCCGAGTTTGCTGGAATCTATCTCACAGGGGTATGTAAACGAGTTGTCACATTGTATCGTTCGCCCAATGGAAATTTTGAAATTTTTTTGAATACATTGGTAAACGTGCTCAATAATATCAACATGAACTTACCTCTTTTTATTACAGGTGATTTTAATGTCCATTTTTTAACAACGGATAGTAAGACTGTTGACTTGATTACCTTAATGCATTCCTATGGTTTGCAGCAATGTTCCTTTTCTAACACCCGCAATAATGCCTGCCTTGATACAATTTTTACAAATGTTGATTTGTCAATGGTTAGTTACAAGATTTTAAAAATGCAACACATGTCTGATCATGATGCTATACTTCTTAAGTGTATGTCTCAAAATTTTAGAGTCAATCAAGTCAGGACATCTTTTCGACCAATCACCAATGTTGGTCTTTTTAACTTTCACAGCATGCTTGATGGTGTGGACTGGAGTTTTATTGATGACACCAATCAATCTATTGATGAAAAATATGACAACTTTCTCGCTGTTTTTTCTAATAACTTAGAAGCATGTTTTCCAATTAAGTACAGAGTCATTAACAAGTCCCATTCGGCTCATTCTAAGATTAACTGGTTTAATACAGAACTAAAGATAATGAGAGATAGATTGAAGTTTTTGGTTGACCTAAACAGAACAAATCCAGTTTTAATGCCCAGACATTTTGTTGTAGATTACAGGAGGAGATACAAGAAACAATTAAAACTCACTAAACAATCAGCCTATGACAATTTTATTCATAATTCGTCCAGTCCTCAAAGTACTATGTGGAGTGGAACCTTATAAATGCAAATAAGACGAAAGGTAGGCTTACCCCATCCTCCTCTTTGTCAGCTGGCTCATTTAATGACTTTTTCACTTCTGTTGCTGAACAGGTCTTGGATGGCCTTCCTCTTCCCCCATATGATTTCGATCACTTTTTTCCTAATGGGCAGGTTGGAGGCGGTTTCACATTTATGCCTGTATCGTTCAATTTCAATTATGTGAGAGATAAAATTGCTCTACTTAAAAACAAAAAAGCAAAGATTTTTTGGGACTTAATACTAAAATCATAAAAACAGTTCAAAACATTATACTCTCTCCATTGACTAAGCTTATTAACCACTCCATTGGTGAAAACATTTTTCCATCCTCACTTAAAAAAGCCAAGGTTGTACCTATCTTTAAAAATAAAGGTTCTGCTGATGATATATCTAACTATCGACCCATTTCAGTGTTGCCTGTCATGTCTAAAATCTTTGAATCTGTATTAAAAAGCCAAATAGTCAATTATTTAGAAACAGATCAACTATTCTATCATGGGCAGTATGGTTTTAGAGATGGCAAATCAACGGTCTTGGCCATTGAGGAGCTGGTGAGACGCATACGCAATGGCTTCGAGGCTGGTCTTGACACATTTGTGTCTTGCTTGGATCTAACGAAAGCATTTGACTGTGTGTCTCATGAAGTTCTACTGTCCAAGTTGTCGCTCTACAACTTTGATAATGCGAGCGTAGAGCTTTTAAGATCTTATTTAACTGGCAGAACTCAGTTTGTTTCGTATAATAATGGTGACTCGGATGTGCAACTAATAAAATATGGAGTTCATCAGGGTTCAGTACTGGGTCCGACCCTTTTCCTAATATATGTGAATGATCTTGCTTATCACAACTTAGATAATCACCATGACAGCAACCTAGTCCTTTTTGCAGATGACACTACTTCATATAAGAGTTACCACCCCTCCAATATTAATGACAGTGGTATTCAGTCAACCAAAGATAGTATTGCAGCTTGGTTCCTATGCAATAAGCTGTGTCTAAACGCTTCTAAGACACAAAACATAAACTTTTCTTTGAGAAGAAACCAAGCAGATTCTGAACTTTTAAGAGACTGCATCATGGAAGTAAAGTTCTTGGGAGTCTACCTTGATCAGGGTCTAACCTGGGAGGCTCATGTCCTGAATCTATGTAATAAATTCTCTCGTTGTGTATATCTCATCCGATATTTGTCAGCCACTGTCTCTATTAAAACTTTGATGTGTGCATATCATGGGTTGTTTGGTGCTAATATGGCCTATGCAATTCTCTCCTGGGGACATTCTAGTCACGCACAAAGAATCTTTGGCTTGCAAAGGAGATGTGTGAGGGTTATACTTGGTGCGGGGTACCAACAGGACTGTAGAGGAATGTTTCGCAGATTGCACATTCTGACTTTTCCCAGTTTGTATATTCTGAATTGTCTAGTATACATTAAGAATAGACAACTCTCTCTCACAACTCATGCTGATATTCATAATTATCCTACAAGAGGTCGAAGCAACATTGTGCCGAACTTTCATAGGCTCTCAAGAACCAGATGCGGTACGGATTACTTTGGCATACTTTTTTATAATGCTTTGCCGGAGGCAGTGAGGTTTTTAAGTCCTCGAGTGTTTAAGGAAAAGTTGAAATTATACTGTATTGAAAAAGAATTTTTCTCTGTAAATGAATTTTTGCATAATGACTTTAGTGACTTTGACAATCTTCATTAAATGACTTGTTTGATGATAGTGTATGTATTTTATGTTGCATGTATTTGAATGTCCATTTTAAATAAGTGTAATTTTAATCATATGTATTTTTAATAAGTATTTTTAGGTTTTATACAAATATTATTTCTTTGACTTCCTTGACCTGTAAAAGTACTATATTATATGTACAATTTACCAATAAATTGAGTATTGAGTATCTGGAAAGGGAGGCCAGATGGGCAACCTATAGGCTACAATAAGCGTGTCACTACACCACTGGTATGGCGAGAACACTGAGCTGCTCGGGGCATTATGAGGCAAACGTCTTAAGAATGCTCTTAGACCGCGTGATCAAGACAAACAACTGGCATCCTGTGTTCTTCCCTGAAAGAGAAGAATGGGTTCAAAATAAAACTGAACTCTTGTGGGTAGAGTGAATATGGAGTTTTGAATGGAAGTGCAGCCTTTACCGATGGCCCCCAAAACCAGTGCGGGGGTCGGAGCTGGAGTCACCAAAGACTGAGATTTAGGTCAGATTCGACACCTTGTCACCGTAGAAATATACATTGAACTCTGTGCAAGGCAGCCGGAAGAACGACACCTCACACGAAGGTCAATCAGAATATTTTTTGATAATCAAGTAGCTCTTAAGGCACTTGAATCCATTTGTTACACGTCCAACTGCAAAAAGGTTCATTCTAAAGTGGGCAAACATAATATGGTTACGCTTATTTGGATACCTGAACGAACTGGTCTGTAGGGGAACGAGTCTGTGGGCCTTCTTGCCACACAGCTCAGACAGAGGAGACATCACTTCAACATTGCCTGGAATTTCGAGGACTGAATCACTACAAAGAATTTCATAACATGTACTTCACAGGATATAGACAGAACACTAGTGTTAAGCAGGGAGTAACACCTCAAAGCCCTGGTAGGTCTATATAGAGAAGACTTCAAGTTGAGGCACCACATACATAGACTAGATGTGATACAGGAAGCAGGCTGTCGGCTATGCTTGGAGGATGAGGAAACGATGGAGCACATAATATACACCTCCCTGCAGCGGCAAGAACTAGACAGGCTAGATTTGTTTGGGATAAATTAAATGCAAATCATTACTAAGTATAAATAAGCAGTATACATTCGTACTTAGTGGGCAAGGAGCCTTAGTGCCTATATATGATTAAATCAAGGGTAAAGTTTTTTGAAGTGAAAACTTTTTCAGTACGGGTGTGATTTGAGACTCAATGAAATGAAAAAGCGACAGTAAAAAGAGATCTATCGAATGTTGCCTGCGATGCGAGAGAATGAGATACAACACAGTTATACAATGATAAGTTCGTTAAGAGTAAAGAGTACAAAGTAGTTCTCGTCCGATCACTGAAGTTAAGCAACGTCGGGCGTGGTTAGTACTTGGATCGGTGACCGCTTGGTTTAGTGTTATGAAGGTTTCACTTCTACCGCATGAGAACTGCACACATGATTTTTTTTCTTTTCATCAGTCAAAATATGGGTTTTGATCCATACATACCATTTTTAATTATTAAATATGCAATAAAAAGTTGCATCTATTGCATAAGTACTGATAGGTTTCTACTCTATTTTGACGTTATTCCTTTAATGATGATTTACGTTCATTTTATTGAATACAGCGTATTATGCTCTTTTTAACATTGTGATTTTCCGGCCTAATATACATATCACCCTGGTCTCTGACCGGCTAGTTAGAATGTAGTTTCACACTAGCTCACCTTGAAGAGTCTGAGGAGAAAAGGTAGTACCCTCTCTTGTCCATTTTGTATCGGAGCTAGACAGATACTAAACCTCTTCTGGTGTCTAGTCGTTGGAATGAGTGAACCGCAAGTAAGTAGTTACTTTTTTGGCAACCATACAGTCACCATTTGGAGGTTGTTTGACTCGATTCTAGAGGGTTGGCCAGAATCAGGCTAACTGGAAAGTGGATTTATGCTAAAAATGATAATGTTTCTTTCCTAGAATCCGTAATGGAACCGTTCGGTCCTTTAATCGAATCGAGCTCCTAAGACGATTTTTTGAATAGAATCTTGTGCATTACAGTACTACTGAGTATGTCGTATAGACCTTCCTAGAACCTCATATAAGGCCCATTTTTTGCTTCCGGTACTTCTTTGTTGTTGTTTGTTAGAGCAGTCCTGTATAGGACCTAGTTAGAACCTGATTTTTTAGCAGTTGAATAATTTACAAACTTTTTTCTTTTCTTATCCTGCTTATTCCACCAAGGTGCGTTTCTATTATCTTTTTTCACCTAAAGTGGACAGCTTTCGTAATAGGCTGAGACTGAGGCTGAGGCTATTGCCAGTCTGATCGCAATTATTTATTGTGATAAGGCCACATTGTAGATACATTTCTAGGGATCATTTATATGCATTTTGTATCACGATACTGTATCACAAATCTATAGGTCCTGATTGTTAAATCAATTACCTCTGCCTATATATGGTTACAAAAATTGGCTCAGAGCCTACATTAGTAGTTCTTCACCTAATAAGTAACTAAATAGTGACATACCTCTTAAGTTGGTCAAGTCATGTGGTAGAGATTTGCATCACAATCAATCACTCATTACATGTTGTTGGTCTTACTGTAGGCGAATAAATCATGCACTCAAGTAGGAGGACGTTCTTCTGCACCTCTGCCTCCTGTAAAGTATGCCAAACACACGACCATATCCATAGTGTCTTTGCTTCCCGGGACTGACACGTGGATGGCAACCACATCTCGTGTATAGAAGCCTGACACTCTAAATAAAATAGTTAATATTGTTTCGGATCAAAACACAGGCTCTGGGATATACCTCAGAGTTAATCACTGTTATCTTGCTCGTCACGATGCGGCCTTTAGTTGTTATCTAGGGTTCCTAGATAAGGGCTCAATAGTCTGGCTTTACTCTGCCATCAAACATGTTTGTAGGCGATTCTGTGTGCTTCTTTTGCTGTGGAGATTTAGGGTCTTTGTCGGCCCTCTCTCCAGTTCTTGGGTGTTCCATTTTTTCTTGAACAGCTTTGCAGGGAAGAATTTCATCTTCCCTTTTCAAACGCTCTTTTCGGGACCTGCCCTAGCGTTCTCAGCCGAGAGAGGCTTGCGTGCCCTTCTCCGAGGAAAGGTCTCCCGGCCAGATGCCCCAGGAGATGATTTTGAGGGAGATGTAGCTTCCTCAGGTTTTTCCACCTGGAAAGAAGGATTGCTACCTAACTTCTCAGGCACATTTTCATTTTGAAAGGATGGTTTTCGTCCCACGTAGCTTAGGGTGAAATTGCACCTGTCCAAAGAGGAGGACTGGAAACCCATTTCTTCTAAGGATGCCATGACGAATCTCCCTGTTTGTCCAGAAGCCACACGGAATTGAACGCTAAAATGCATTTATTTTTTATACGTTTCCTTCAAACCGTCTTGTTACGTATGGTATGATGTAAAATAACTATTACTAGATCAAAATGCATGTATTATGGAAGCACAATTGTTAAACAAATCCGTCGACCTATAAGGAGGGCATGAGCTTATGTCCATCTTAAGTCGGGCAACCTGCATATCACTTCTAAATACAAAAATAGGAAGGCATTAATATAGGAAGGAACTACGGTAGTCTATATGGCCGATACACCACCCAAAAATAATGTTTGTTATCTTTGTACAGTTAGAAAAATATGGGACTAGTAATATATTGCACTTTTCGGTGGGTGGCAAGACCTAAAACAAGCCAAACTATTTTTCTTGTCACATTTTATGCTGACGGGCTCTGTCGCACCCAAGTGTGGGGTGTTTTAAAGCAAACATGAAACCGGAAGAGCTGCTTGCCATTTTTAGACATAATTTTAACATCAGTCTGAATAAAACTGCATTTTAAAATTAGACAATACTAATTGGGATTGGATTGGTAATATTTATGCGGCGGCGGCGACTCGTATTTGCCAAAATATATATGAAAATTAAGGTCAATTTTCTGCCAAATTGACTATTGAAATACCAGATTTAAACATGTGATTATGCTGACTATCTGTATGGTAATATGTGTTTCTACTGCTATACTTCAATTCTGTGGCAAATACTTAAAAGGTCATAAGTATATTTTCTGAAGCTCTGGAAAAATGGCAGTGAAGTTTTTGAATATTTAGATTTAAGTAAGTTATAAACCAAATTGAATACAATTTATTTTATGCAGCTTTACAAGACATATATTCCAAAAGTAAGGCAATTTAAAATTTTTAAGAACAGTCGAGTTATACCGAAAATAGATTGCATATGCCCTTTTGCTAAAGAGACAATCGTATCTGTAGTTCAGTAAAAAAGATATATGCGTACATAAAATTTAATAAAAAAATTAAAAATAAATATAATACAGTAAATTCTAATACACAGAACACGCCTAAAAGAGCACACCACACACCTACATAATAAGATAAAAAAATAAGTTTTTAATTTTAATAAAGATATAAGTCATATTAGGTTAATACCATTATGTTTGTTCATTATTAGAGTCGCAAGTTAAGCACAATATTTTTTTAAGAATAAAAAAAATTCCCAATAATTTTGGATTTCTTATAACTTTCTAAATAATAATAATAAATAATTTTAAAAATATGTAATGAAAATTTACAAACGAAAAATCAAAATCAACATATTCCATTGAAATTAGCAGTAATAGTAGGTACCTTTTAAGAGGAAGGTGATATTTTTATTCAGACTCTTCATCACTTAAATATCTATCTATATCATGGTCGGTGTCTTTTGCAGCGTTTCTATCTATTTTTAGATTCTTATAAAAATATTGAACATCTTGGCCCAATAAATGCACAATTTCTAAGAGGTTTTGTTTTTTAAAGGATTTATTGGTCGTGGACCATTCAGATTGATAAGCTGAAAGCTATAGTTTCTATAAGAAGCTAACTTGTTTAAAGGACCCTTATTCCTGTAATGTAAACTTATAGTTTACTATACATAGTTTTATATATCTTGACCAGCTTAGATCTTTAAATTTGAAGGTAGTTTTCTTTTGAAGTGGGCCTGGAAACTGAGAAAAGGCATATAAATGTTCCATCTCTATTGGAAATACCGAAAAGATATTTCTTTACTTGCATTGCGCACCAGTTGGTACCCATCTCTAAACACATGGAAATCTCTTTTAGGGTCTTTCTATAATATAATGATCTACATCATATTCTAAACGAGTGTGCCCAAGCACCAAGAATTTGTGATCAATTATTTTGACAGTGGGATATATATGAATTGCATATTATTGAAACATGGATATGACAATAGAATATTTATTCTGGCCACCACATGGGTCAGAATAAAAAATTGCGGGTCCTATCCTTCCTGAATTATTGTTTCGAGAAACCTAAATACTTCTTATACGTGTGGCACCTGGATTAATAACTTTTATATGCTGGAAATGATTTAATATGTTTTTCAACTTGATCAATTTTATATGGAGTAGTATTGTAGGGAGATGCAACCTTTCCCCTTAAATCTTCGTAATCAACACAGCAAGTAGATGATAACTTATTTTGAATTTTACATGTAACAAACCCTTCTCTTTTTTGTATTAACATACAACATTCTATTACATACTATTTTTTCTTCTCCTTGTGCACCAAAATACGTGTTTGTTCTGTTTTTAGTTGATTTCCCTTCTTTTTTTCCTAGTAATTTTTTTTCATGTACTCCTGCCAATCTTACTATAAATGACACTCGTTGATCATGATTAGCTACATTCTAGCAGCTACTGATTTACTTTTAGCGGTTCCGTATTCTTTTACCGTTTTATTCTAGGCAGTGGCGTAGCTATCGTAGGGCAAACCGGGGCAGTATCCCGGCGCTCCGGTAAAAGCTTCGTTTTTAAGCAGCAATCGGCAGTAAATTTGTTTAGGTACTGTACCTATTTAATACTGCTTACTAACTAGTCATGACTGCCAATTATTGAAATAATTATTGAATTTGCAAATAAAAAAGCAAGAAAAAGAGGTTTTTAATTTTATTTTGGTAAATTTTTTTATTAGTATTATTTATAGGATAGGACATCTAATATATTTGGTTTATATAATAAATACTTTTTTTTGATTAATATACTTATACCTGCTAAAAATTATTTTGTTTAGTATCACCATTTATCCATGGTATCCCACTTGGATATCCATGTTTAATGACTATTTGCTGAATAGAACATTTTGTTTTACTTCTGTTACCTATTTTTACACTTTACTATTTTTTCTCCTCTCATGGTAAGAAACAAAATTGGTTTAAAATTTTGTTGATAAGTATTTTATATTCTTGAATAGACTTACGAGGGCGCCCAAAAATTGTTTGCCACGGGGCCTCATGACTTCTAGCTACGCCACTGATTTTAGGCTGCTTAACTAATAACGCAAAAGGTTTGCTGTTATTTTCAGTTATATTTTTTAATTCTTTTTCTTCACTACTGTTGCTATCATCACTATATCAGTGATATAATCTGGATCATCACCATCTGCAGGTCAAAAGATGTTTTCTTTATAGTCTCTATTATTGCTTTTGTTTGCTACTGAATTTGCTTATTAGAAGTTTCCTCAGAAATATCTAGGTTGGCCTCCTCATTATGCATCACGTCAATAATATTCACTTCCATTATTTGGGCATCATTTTCAATTTTTTTTTCTGGTTCTGTATTATTTTTTAATAGTAACAGTGTGTTACTTTCTATTAAGTCGTTAATTAAAATAATAATTCATCTACAGTTTGTTGCTCAGAATTTTTTCTGTGTCAAGTTTTTCTTCAGTTTTTCTATTTTTGTCGTCTTTTTCTTTCTCACAATCTAAAATACATTCCTTTTCAGACTGTTAATATTTTTGATCAATTTCATCATTATTGCTTACTAAACGACTACCTTGAAATCTATATCTAAAATAAAAACAAATATTGCAAAATCTATTAAGAAAGCAATAATTAGAGACCATTTTCCAGTAGTTTATCAATTGATATTCTAATAACTTGACCTTCATTATTACCTAAAGTGTTAAAATGGGATTGATGCTCGTTAGCTAATAGAGGAGCTACTAATAACTCATCAATGCTGTACTTTACGTTTTCTTCTAAAAAAAAATGGGTTAGCTTGGTTTAATACTAAAATTATTAGTTTCTCGTAATTATGTTTGTATTTATTTTTACTTATCTTTCTGCCATATTTTTACCAAATCACTCTTAACTGGAGAGCCTTTAGCCTCCGAGTTTGAACCACATTTTTTAAAGATAAATCTAAATTCAGAAATATATATATTTTTGTGCAAAATATTTAACTTACCAGGATTGCAACATGCACCTCTGCATATCACCATTTTCTATTAAATAACTTTTAAAATAAACAAAAAAATTGAGCTTACTGACAGTAATTAATAATTTGATTCATGATAAATTTAATAAAAAGTATTTTAAGGCTATGTACATATATATCACTTTTCACTGAGTAAAAAGAAAATAAGTACTTAGAATTCTATTGTAAGTATACATATGATTTACATTATACATATGCACTATGTGCATATATGCCACTTTAGTTATATTGTTTTATAGATTAATTATAGAAAAAGAATATAAGTTAACTTATAATAGGGATGTAAGTATAAGTGGACTTACTACTAGTAACCCTAAAATTAATTTTTAATATTAAATCTACATAATGTCTTTTTTACTGGATCCAACCGAAAACTTCAGGCAATTTTCTTAGTACAATTTTCAAATATTTCTAGCATATACATATACCTTTTTATGTCTTCTTAGGGTTCTTTATATAATATATAAAAATGTCAAAATCACAACAAAAATCCACTTATGATCTTTTAATTATTTGTCACCAAATTAATTTATTCATTATTCAGTCGATATCATAGATTGCCAATGTTGACAGTTCATAGTACTAGAGTACTTATTTCTCGTTATTATGACTGGTAGTAGAAAATATAATACAGATAACTCGCATTTAATGGCTACATTAAGACACCCGTATTATAAATTTCTATCGCCACACCACGCCCTGCAAATTCGAGGAAACCCCAACAATTGTAATAATTAGGCCCGCTTCTCTAAAGGAACGTCGTTTAGTATCTAAATACAATTCAGAACATGCTCTAAATGTTAATTTACCATAAAATCCCAAATATATTTTTAAAAACTGTCTGCGCCTGATGTTCGTCTCTATTTATAGAACGCTTAAAGACGTTTTCAGCCTAATGACAATCCCGATGAAGACGTTAAAAGGAACATTTGTCATGTCAGGAGACGGTGGGTGGTACAAAAAGGTTACAAAGAGAGTATAACTATTATTTACACGCAAAAGCGTAACTGTTTCGGCCATAGGAAGCTTTCACGTCGACCAGTTGTTAACCATATATTGTTCGGTGTTCCCTTTGTATCCGTTTGATTTTCTTTTGTAATGGGTATTGGTTTAACCAAGGTTCAACAAGTGAACATTAGTTATACCAAGAATAACAACGTATCTCCCAAATGTAAAAATCAGAGCCGACAAACTTAAACCAGCCATATTTGGTATCTTATGAAGCAATTAGATAAGAAATCAAGAGATTAGGAGAAAAGCGAAGAAAATGGATATCATAGAAGATGAGGCTTCATCAAATTAAATATAGAGGGACTCGAAAAAGCATAGCTGTGAAACCAAGACAGATAAGAAAGAAATGTATGGGTACATGATACCAGAAGTATATGCTATGTTCATTACCAAATACGATAAGGGGTTACTTTGGGTCGTTCTAGCGCTAGGATCGCAATAACTGAGACAACAGTTCGATAGGGAATTTCTCGAAGAAAAACTCTCTTAATGCTTCTCTGTATCGAAAAACTGACTTTCAGAGAAAATGTTAAAATATCAATTTGTAAGATTTTTGTTTTTTTCTCGAAAAGTATTTGGTTTTTTTTTTAGAAAAGCCGAATACTTGACGAGAATCTACGCCAAAAACAGTATTAGAAAACACTTTAGAATTGATTATGCTTTTTCATAAAATGAGATAACTGAATTTAAACTTTTCGAAATTTCGAGTTATGACACGACACCGTTTAATATTTAATAATAATATAAGCAGAGCATACCGAAAAATCGTATCGATCCGATTGAAAATGCCAAATTAGTAATTATTTTAAAAAGATGCAATAAGCTGAGACGGTCGGTTTTCATTTTATGACCCTCTTTAACCAAAGTTCAAAATAATTTTTGATATATTCGTTTTTATTTATAATATTACATATTTATAACCAAACAGAATTATGTTTTTTAGAATACACAATGTACTGATTAAATGGGACATCAATGATTTTTCAGAAGTCAATCAATCACCTGGCAGCTGTCGATGTGAACATGCCTACCGGTGCCACTTTTTATCAAAATCAAGGTTTGACTTGCGGCTTATTGCGACCAGAAAATGAGACACATATATCACTTGTTAACATTTGCGACGACTTGCCGCAATTGCTTCTAGGGATGAGCTCTTACTGTCGATATCGTTCATTTAATACTTGTTATTTCGTATAACGATATCTTTTGAAGAACCTATCTTGCTATCTTATTAAATCCCGCTAGTGGTGATTAGGTGAGTAGCGATGCTAGATCTTGTCACCCAATTGTATATTGACTGGCACGTACCTCCAATATGTCACCTAATATAGTTTTAGGCGTAGACTTTCGTCAAGTAATCACCTAAAAAAATGCTTTTAGAAAAAAAATAAAAAAACCTTCATTTTTTTTCCCCAGAAATCGATGTTTTTACATTTTCCTTGAATAGTCCTTTTTTTAAAACAGAGAAGCATTTGGAGAGCTTTTCTTCTAGAAATTCCCTATCGAAGAGTAGTCTTAGTTTTTCCAAAAATATACATATCCAAAGAGATAGTTAGCATTTTCCATTCTCTCCAATTTCGATAGGATTTGACAATATACAACATGATTCAAAAAATAATTAGACATCCGTGCTGATGCTAACATGGTTAGCGAAGCACACGTCGAGTGCAAAAATTCTGTTTCTAGTCAAAAATAGTTTTTTAAAGAAAAAAAGCAAATACATTTGAGTAAAGAAAGCAACACAAGTATAAACAAATTACAAATCAATGGCTGCCCTGTTTATTTCTGGATACATTCTTGACATATTTTTTTGGAATGGCTCAAACAAACGAGATTTTATTTTATGTGGACACACAGCTTGCAATATTTATTACAGTTAATTTCTCTTCAACATTTGTATTATGGACGAACGGCATTTTTAAAATGTCACAAATTTTTATTTTTGTCGCTGCAGATAGACGTGTCATTTAGGATCTTTCCTATTTTAAAAGTGGTGTTACTAATACATTTGCAAGTATTGTTTAAAAAATAAGTAGTGTGAGTAGTACCACATTTTTGTATGAACACTATAAAACATAGCTGTGTATATACCACAAAAATTTTTCATTGGCCGCCAGCATCCGGATCTCCTGTCTAATAAATAATTTGTAAATTGTTTGATCCATGCTGGCTACACCTTCTTTGGTCATACTGTAATGCTATATAATTTCTGGTTTACTCTTGAGATCTACTTATTCGGCATGATGCATCGAAGATACAAGAAAAACAACTTTATTTCGTTTTGGCATATATGAAACCATTGTAGTATCACCACTCGTATCACCATAAAAACTAAAAAAAAAATACTTCTCACTTCTCTATTTCTTCTGGGCAAAAATTCTTTTCAGCAGTAGCTTTATTTTTTCAAATTGTATCAATGAACGTAAGATTTCTTTTCCAGAGCTCTTCAATCAGTGGCATAGAAAAAGCCCTGCTATGGATTTATTTTGTAAGACGGATAACTGATTTTTTTTTGTTGTGGTGTAAAAATGCTCTCTTATGCACACCCTCGGTTGAGGGTAGTGTGGGACTCTCCTCTCTGGGCATACCCACTAAAACTTAACCATCTTCCATTGATGCTAGTGACTCTTGTCACTCTTACATCATCCTTCATTGGCGTGTTGGCCTCCTGTTGTTCTTGATGATCC